>JNEM01015062.1:0-23421 GCA_000697335.1 Conidiobolus incongruus B7586 | reverse complement strand
TTATAAAAATTATAATAATTTATATTAAATAAAATTTAAATATTGAATTATTAAAATAATATAAATTATCTAATAAGTTTTTTTATTAATTAAAACTTAATTTTAATATTTTATCAAATGAAAATATTTTTAAATTTGATAGAAAATTCTTGGGTTTAATCAGATCTAGTTAAATTAAGTATTATTAATCAAATGTTAATATATAATGCTATATTTATGAATCTAATTGATAAATTATATATAATCAATATCAATTTCATTATTAAAAATGTCCATTTACTAATAAAAATGAGTTTCTAAAATATATTATATAATTTATTATTATTTTAATATTTTTAATATATAGTATATAGTTATGCTATTTAAAAATTATTTTTATTTTTTAAAATAAATTTAATGAAATTTTTTTTTCTCTATAAAATTATTAAATTTAAAAATAATATTATAAAAATTTGACCATATTAATATTATTTTTGAGTAATATATTTCAGGGTATTCTATAGTGAATAGAATTAATTTCAATAAACTAATCATTCTGATTGATAATAAAATCTATTATTCAGATGTATTAGTATTGATGTTGAGTTTTATTATGAATTTATTTGATATACGATTGCCAATACTGATTTTTTTATAAAGCTTTAAACCAAATTTAATAATGATTATTTCAAAAAAAATATTAACAATACTAACATTGAAATATGTATAGAATGATTAAAATTGATTAACTTTTCGTATATGTTAATATTTCTTCTAAGCTTATATAATATAAAATTAATTATAAATACTTTAAATATTTGAAAATTGACTTTATTTGTGATTAAATATATTAAAAAAGAATAATATATCAAAATAATTGAGAAAATATTGATTTTATCTTCAATATTATCAAATTTAATACACATTAAAATTTAATATTGATTTCATTAATATGAAAATATCTTACATTCTAATAACAAAAGAGATGATATTAAAAGGAATAAAGATTTCAAAAAATATCCCAGTATGATTTGACATTGTTTCAAATCATTTGTCTAACTTTCAATATAAACTTTGTTTTCGTATGTTAATTCAGTGAAGTTATTTTGATATCTTTCATAGTCATATGAATTAATTTTTGTTTTCATTCAACTGATACACTACTGAACATTTTTATCATATATTTTTAACATCATATTTAGTAGTTTATAATAATAATACTACCTCAATAATACACCGTTATAATTTGTTAATTCTCTTCAATCATACTTTGCAAGTCTTCTAAGCATTAAATCACATTCCCTTGAATTTAAATTTTGTTTCTGAAGGATTTAAATATTAGTGGTGAAAATTCATTGCCATAACAAAATAATCAAGTTTTTTAAAATTTTTTTAAATTTGAAACAAAAATTTAATAAAACTTGACCCTTTTAATACAATTTAAATAAAGGATTGTAGGAGAGGGAGGGTTTTGAAAGTGATCCGATGTTATTGGGAATGAGTTCAAAATCCATAATTTTGAAAATTTTATTTACTTAGGAAAATATATACTGTATCAACTTAATAGATGTAGTCGGATTAGTTAATAATTGAAGATTAAACAGATTGAACAACTTCGGGATATGTTTGACGAATCTAAAATCAATCAATTAGTAAATGTTCAATTAAAATTAAAATATAGGTGAGGTTACCTTTTCAAATAATTCAGGGTTAGTGGCAGCTAAAGCTTGAGGATCTTCAGCTAGACACACGAAGAATGAAACGTTGGCGGAATCGATGACTGAGGCCAAAATGCTGAATAACAAATTACCGACCAATAAGTTAATAAGGACGATGACAATAACGACAGCAGGATCTTTGGATGGAGGAGGATTGGTTGATGATGTACTATCCTTGATAAGGATAAAGATGAAACCGAGGAGGGCAGCAATACCACCAACCAAGAAACCTCCCAAACCAAGGACGTTACCAACGAGGTTATCATTGATGATAGCTTCAATACCACGATCCTTGATCAAGTTCCAGGTAGCTTTACCGGCTTCGAGGTAGGGTTTACCATACATAGCACAGTAGGTGTAAGCATAGGTATTGAAGTATTCCAAAAGACCTTCCATCATTCCAATAATGCATTCAATACAGCAAGCAACGAACGCTAACCAACCTTCTTCGGAGTTACGTACCGAGTTGGCGATGAAGCGCAAAGTTCTTAAGACAGCAATAAGTAAACTGCCGAAACAACCACTGCCAAATGAGGTAGTCAAAGCTCTACCAGCAGATGCAGCAGTAGTAAATTTGCCACCGTTGGGAAAGAAATAGAAAGATCCGAAAGCACCAGAGACAGTCATGTGGGACAAATCACGAATGAGCTAAAAATGCAAATCATTAGAAAGTGTAACTGATAAATAATTATAGTAATCATTACTTGAGTGGTCCAAAAGAGAGCAAACACCAAATAGATATAGAAGATATAATATTTAGGAGGTAAAGGACATGTTTCACGACCGTATCTGTCACGACGACAATTGTTCTTTGATTCTGCACTAGAAGCTTGAAGCACTGAAGCAGCGGTCAAAGTCCAAACGACATAGAAAGCAAAAGAAACGATCAGGAATAAAACAGATGACACAATAGTTCCCCAGTAGTTAGAAACGAATTTGGAAACATTCTTTAACATCAAAGTGGCGAAAGGGATCTTATGACGCCATGACCACCATAAGAAAATGTAAATAACACCACCAATTAAAGAAAGGACAGCAAAGACCGTGTTCATAGGACCACCAGCTTTGAAGAAGAAAGCGGCCGTTACAAAGTACATGGCAGCTGAGAACCAGAAGGATACTCGGATTAAAAAGCCTGGGAATCTAAAAATTATTTAGATTAATCAAATAACCAATAAATGAAAATTAGAAACTTACGTTTGCATTAAGAATAAATAGATACCAGAGGCGATAATGGAAGCGATACCACCGACCAAAATAGAATAGAGGTAAATAGAAGCTTCATGATCAAAAATTTTGGTTCTGGACAAGTCAGCAAAGTTGAAACCTTTAATGTAAATGGCAGCAGATACAATAAAACCAGCCAAGCATATGAAATATAAAATAGCAGCCCAAATGTCATTGAAACGGGGAGCTGGGGCGAATTTCTCGCTGTTACTTGGAATTAGCTGCTGAGCAGGTTGATCATAAGCTGGAGAAGTGGTATTTGGGTGAGGAGGGTATTGTTGTGGTGGTGATTGATATTGTTGGTTGTAACCTTGTGGTGGGGGATAACCCTGTTGAGGAGGATAACCCTGCTGGGGAGGATAACCCTGCTGGGGAGGATAACCCTGAGGAGGGTAGCCTTGGGGCTGAGGATAGCCACCTGGATTATATCCTTGATTCTGCGGATATCCGTTTGAATAACCGTTATTCATTGATTTAAATTTTTTATGGCGAAAAAAATGGACCAATTTTGGGACTTGAGTCGATATTTATACTTATAATTCATTTAGGTTATGGATTGAATCTTAAACAAATTCCACACCCACTTTTCTCATTCGTTCTATTCTTACATCATAGTTAATCATTCAAAGTTCAAGTTTTTATTACTAATTTCTTTGGTTATTATTGGTGGATTTTTATTTTAATCAATCTTCTTTGCAAATCCATTGGACTAATTTAGAAATTTAATTATCAATTTAACCAAATTTTATGCTATTTACAATTCCTTCGCTCAAAACCAACCAGGTCCTTAGGTTATTTAGCCTGATCATCTGCTCAATTTACCAATGGAGTTATATGAATTCCATATAAAATTTAACTTTAAAAGATCTCTCCTTCACTGGAATCACCCTGAACTAACTGCATACAATTTAATTGAATAAATTGTGAGCATTTACCAAATTTTTAATATATATTTTAGTATTCAACTAAATTTAACATGAATAGTATAAATCAAATGAAAAAAGAGTGGCAAGTATAGACTAAATTGGAAGTAATTCTAGCGAATGACAATTCAACTAAATGATTTTACCCATTTTAGCTAATTTGCCCAGTAAAGGTTGCATTGGATCAAATCAAAGATGATGATAAAATGGAGCATACGGAGGACATTTATTAAGGGAAATTTCAAAGATCCACCAATATTAAACTCAAGTTGTTTACCTAAACATTTTTTTTCGATTTGGAGGATTGTCTTTATAAATAGAATAGTGATGTAATATAAATAGTCTGAGTTTTTAAAATCGAACACGCAAACAATATTATATTTTATAAAATTAATTAAAGCATATCAACTTAAAATCATATTTCAAAAAATAATTATGAATCATTAGTAGAAGAGTTCATTTAACCAAATCGTTAAATTTGTTTACAAAAACGATGAGAAAAATTTCACTTTTATTATCTTAAACTTGGATATAAAAAGCCCCGAATTGATCCAAATGTAAAGTAGTTTAATGAAATGCTTAGAGAGCTGTGCAATATCTATATTAATTAAAATGTGTCAGAGAAAATAGAGTAAAAAATTGATTTTGAAATGAAAGTGTGAATTATAAGTTTTCAATTTTTGCTTCAAGTGTTTGATTTTGAACATATAAAAAAAATTCTAACTTTTATTTCGCAACAAACCAATTTTTATCCAATATTTATTTCATAACAAACTTTCTGGTAATTTCTAAATTAATATTACTAGTCTGGGAAATTTTTTAAAAAAAATAGGAAAAAAATTAGTCACTCAAAATTAATTCCAAAATTGTCAAGTTTCAAAGTAATTTTGGTGGTGGTAAAATTGATTAATCCCTTATAAAGCATTTGAAACTTTTAGAATTGCCATAACTAAAAATTGTAATTATTGAATTACCAAAGGTGTTGGTGGCTTTGATAGGATTTGGTAGACACCTCCATGATGAAACGTATACGGGGGTGAGTTCTTTTACCTGGGATAAGTATAGATTTTACAATACTATGTGATTTTAATATTTTACCCATATTAACCTGATTCAATGATCAATATAACCAAAATTGTACATACTGAATATAATACAATTTTGTATTAGTAAATTATGGAATTATTAATTTGTAATATTAAATTATATTCAAAATGAATTTTCCTAATTATCTAATTGAATATCATTCAACTTCAATTACCCAAACTACGAAAGTAAAAATGAAGTCCTAGAGTTTTTGAATCAGTTGAATTGGAACAAAAATAAATCGTTGATTTGGGACTAAATATTTTAGTTGTCACTGCCAAAAAATGAATTAACTAAGGTTGGTAATTATTTTTTATACTTTGCTTCCGATATAACTTTATTTAGCATTATAATATATTTAATATAAATGAATTGTTATATATATCGTCTGTATTTTAAATTATTTAATAACTTAAAAATAATCTAGCTATAATAAATGTAAAGAAATTTGTTTAGCTATTCCTATACCAGATTATAATTATAATAACTCTTAATATATTAGTGATCTTCAGAAAATAAAGATTAAATATATCAGAATATTTACAATACAGAGTGATAGATTTGATAAGATGTAATAATTTCCATTTATATAAATTTCAACTAATATATTATTTAAAAATTTATTATTTAGTAAAATAACAATAATTTAATAAACCAGAGACTTATTAATTTTGATTGAAATTATATTGATATAGAATTTTGATTAAATATGATAAAATTTTCAAATGTTTTTTATTAACTTAATAATAATATAACTTGGTGAAATTGCCAATTCAAATATAACTTCTTAAAATATTAAATTAATTTATTTGATTTATGAAATATTATTTTTGAAGATTATATTGGTTTAGAGTATATTTTCAAAACATAATTAAAATATGTATTTAATATTGTTTATAATTTAGTTTATAATATTATAGATTTATTTAATTTTAAATAATATTATACTATTTATATTGTTTTTCATTATAGGTAAATCTAAATAGATTTAGATATATATTTTGTAATTTTAATTAAAAATATTCATATAATAATAAAACCAAGAAAAATAAAATAATATAATCTCCAGATATATTTAAATCTTATTTATTTTTGAATTTTCAACTATTAATAATATTTTAATTATCAGAAATAATTGATTTGATATTAATTATATAATATATAAAATTATTTTAAAATATTAAAAATCAAACCTTAAATAATATATTTGATATATTATAATGGAGTTATTTAAATATAAAATTAAAATAAATATTATTTTATTAAAAATTTTTCTATTAATAAAAATAAGCCATATATTGATAAATTTAAGGTTTTTTAGTTTATTATTAAATTAATTAATATAAAATATATAATTCCTAGTCAATTATTCAAAAAACTTAATAAAAAACTTTAAAAAAAATCTAATTAATAAAATTAAAATTATATTTAATAAAAAATAGTTAATAATATTAATTAAATATAATAATATAATTATTTTTTTTGATTAGTATATAAAATTCAATTATATTAAGAAAAATATTAATCTTAGTTTATTATTAATATTAAATATAAGATTGAATAATATATTTATATTAATTTAATAAAAAAAAATTTATAATCTATATAATTTTTTTTAAAATATTAAAAATGAAAAAAAAATATTTTATAACTTAGAATGATATTTCGATTATATAAGTATATAATTTAAATTGGATAAAAAATAATTTTAAAATTATTAATTTAAAAATTAAAAAAAAATAGTTAATATTGTTTATTAATATTATTAATAGATTAATTTAAATAATTAAAACATTATTAAAAGACCTCAATGATATTTATTTTACTTATAGAATAAAACTTTGTAGTTTACTTTTTTTCATTATTAAATAAAAAATCAAATAAAATAATTAAAATACAAAGTGAAATATCATTGAAATATTTCAAATTATAATCTTTATAAAAAATTTATATAGTATATTATTTTTTAGGTTTTTTCGTCTAAAAGAGTTAAAATTTATAGTAAAAGTAATTTTATTATAGATATAATAAATTTTGAAAAAATTATATTAAGAAATAATAAAACATATAATATAAAATATAGTTATAATTATAAGTAATTAAATATTATAATTTAGCCTTATAATTTCAATATGAATATTATATAATATATAATATATAATATATAATATATAATATATATAGATATATAACTTCTGATTAAATATAGTTTTTTTAATTAAATAAGATTATTTTTAAATTTTACTATTATTTATTTAAAATATATTATTATTATTATTATTATTATTTAATAATTATTTAATATAAATAAAACAAAACTTTCAAATGTACCTAGTATTATATAAAAACCAACTATAATATCGTTATTATTAACAAAGTTATGTTTTTTAATTTAATAGTCAAATCAAATTAGTTTTCCAGGAAAAATATTAGGTTTTATTATTTTGAGGTGTCTATAATTCATATATGACTTAAAAAAAGATGACTAAATTATAATAATTTAATTTATTAATGATATACATAATAATAAATAAAAGATTCCAAGTAAAAAATTATTTATCTTTGAATATATTCAAATCATTATATCAAATAAATTTATTTGACTTAACAAATTTAATTTGTTTAATTATTATATATATATATATATATTAATACATATTTAATAATAATTTTTAACTCAGAGTATTAATATATTTGATTAATATATTGGAATATTTTACTTATAATTATTTTTATAAATAAATATTTTAAATTTTAAAATTTTATATTTTAAAACTTTATATTATAGGATAAAAACTAACATTTAACTAATTTAAAAATTTGAAATATAATTTATATTTATTATATATTATTTAAATATTTGAATAAATTTGTTTGATATTTGGATTAATATTAGGATTATATTATAGATATGTTGCCAAGGTTAATTTCATTAATATTAACTATATTGTTTAATATGATTGAGCAAATAATATATTTTTTGGAAATTTGATTGTATATAGTTCCTTAATAGATGTAAAGTATAGTTTAAACTGGCTATTTCAATATTTACTTCAATAAAAAGTGTAATATATATTATTTAGTAATATATAATATTAATAAATAACTAATTATATAATAGAAACAATCAATTTGATAAATATACATTTTAGATCAAACCTTGATAAATTAAATCGTTTAATGAATTATGATAAAGGGATAATTTAGTTATTTTAAAATTGCAATAATATTTTTAATATGAAAGCGCCAATTTGTTAGTATTAATTATAAATTTAAGTTAATATTTAATTAAAAAAATGAATGAATATATCTAATAATTTAGCTAAGTTAATTAATCCATTTTATGAAAATTTGATTTGATGATAATAATAAATAAAAATTTTAATCAAACTAAATTTGGCAAATATAAAATATATTTAAAAATAACTCATTGATGATATGGTACTTTTGATAAATGTTGAATTGTTTCAAAAAATAGAATTTTTCATTATCAATTACCTTTAAAATGAATTAAATAATGATTCATTTCAATATGATGTGTACTTAAAATATGACACATTTTAGTTCAAATCAAAGTTTTATAATATATCATATAACAATGACTATGTTCGAAATAATGTTTAAAATTCATTGATTTGTTTGGTTGACTTTACTAAATTTTGTCAATATCAATTCTATTCAAAATAAACAATTAATTAAACTCTAATAAATTATTATAAATTTTTTTCAAAAATACTAATTTATTATCCAAAATGGTATCGATTGAGTGAAACAATGATGCAAAAGCTCCTATCTAATGCTGGGGAGAGGTGGCGCCAGAGTTAGGCTCCAAGCCAGGGCCGGTGGCATGGGGTCTGGGTGAGAGCGAGGCACTAGGCTGGGAGGAGGGAGTGTTAGCGTTGTTGGCATTAGCATTGGGTCCACTGAGCGACAAGATTTGATTGGCGCGATAAGATTCATAGTGACGGTGTTGGGTGGTTTCAATGAGATCTTGCAGGTGGGTTCTGTATTGTTTCATGAGTTATTTTGAGTCTAATGTATGGGGCGGTGATAGTGAATTACCTTGTTAAAAACTCTCTCAAGTGGGTGAATTCGGAATGTTCGGGATTTTCAACTAAAAATGGGTGAGTGTTTAGTGTAAAGAGTAAAAATCAGATAACTTACTGTCGATAACACCCCATCTATTCTTACGACCTCTGACCATCTTACCATCAACTTCGATCAACTGTTCGGATCCAATGATTGAGAAGGGGATCATACTCTATGCTAAAATTAATATATAATATAAAAATATTATGATATAAATTACTCTAATTTTTTCATTCAATTCAATATCGTATTCATCATCTTCAGGACTGGAATAGGGATAGAGGTTAATACCGTGGAATTCCAATTCCTTCTTAATCTAAAAGAACCAATCAATAGAAATCCAAATAAAAGAAGATTATAACATACTCTCTGCTTGAAAGCCTTCTTCTCATCGGTAGTGAGGGAATCGGACTTAGCGATAACTGGGACGACGTTAACCACTTCGGTAAGTTTCTTAAGTACTTCAATATCGATAGGCTTCAGAGAGTGACCAGTAGGATTGATAAAGAACAAGCAGCAGTGAATGCGGGTATCTTGAATAAAGCGGTCTCTATGGGCTGTGAACTCTTTCTTGAGGTAAGCTCCATGTTGGTCTTTAATGTAATTAACAATAGGTTCCCAACTACGAAAAAATTAATAATTATTCAATCTAAATTATGAATTGAAAATTACCAGTTTTCATTATTGACTTGGTCACCGTAACCAGGAGTATCGACAATGGTTAACTTTAACTTAACGCCATTTTCCACCAAAACTAAACCACATCAAATCAGATTAAGAATATTTTCATCATAAAGTTTTAAGTTTAATTACCGTGAGTTACTGGGTCAATAGCCACAGTCTTTCTAGAGATTTGGTTGGCTGATTTTCTACCCTTCGAGTCCAACAGATGGTGAGCGAACAAAGTATTGATAAAAGTGGATTTACCCATACCACTCTCACCTAAATCTTCTCAATACTTCATCATTTCATATTATAAATATAATTATTTACCAACTAATATTAAGTTAAGTTGAAAACCTCTCTTCAAAAACTTCTTCTCAATTTGGTTGGTAATAGTATCAAAACCAACGTAACTGGCGGGTTCCAACTATCACTTTGTTAATAAAAATTCATCACAATTGATTTTAAGATAATTACAGGTTTATTAATCACCACATTAGTTTGACTGGGTACTGAAGATGTTGACATTTTTTTAGTAGTTATATTGAATAATTAAAATTATTTAGTTATTAATTTATTTTAAGTTTTATTCAACTAAGATAAATTAAAAAAGAATAATGATTAATGACACAATTTTGTAAAATGTTTATTTAATGGGATTAGCATTAAATTTTAACAGTACCAAATTGATTATTAAAATTTACAAAATAAAATGATATAATTTAAGAATTACAATAAGGATATAGTATTAGTTTAGAAAATTTAAATTGTTTGATTAATATTCGATGTTCCATAAATATCTAAATAAATACTATTAAAAACTGTTTAATTTAGTAATAGTTCAATTTATTAATTTGTTGAATATTTAATTAATATTTGTACCAATTTTATGTTTATAAATTTCTATTGATCTATAATTCAATAAAAAACATAAAATTTTGTATTAAAAAAAGTTATAATATTGCACTAGTAACTTTGAATATATAATTTTATATCGTTATAATTATAATATACACTATAAGAATCGAAATCCTCAAACCAATTTGGAATTGAAAATTGGAAAAATTAAACTCTTAACTATACGAAATATTTTGATAATAAAAAGAAAAATATATCTAATATTTATTTCAATATTACTGGTATCAAAGTTTATTTACATAAGTTATACTTGAATATTATTAGGACTGAATTAATATAAATAAAAAAAATAATAAATTTATGAAGATTAAATAAATAGAAAATTAATAATTTATTAAAATGGAATTAATTTTGTATATGTAATATATGAATTTTTAAGGAAATTAGAAAATTAGAAATATTTAGATTATTCGAGGATATAAAAATATAAGAAGAAAATATATATTAAAAATATTATTAAAAACTGAATGAATTATGTAAGTGATTATAATTAAAAAGATGAAAAATTTAAAATTAAAATATTTTTATTTTAATAAGTTATAAATAATTTAAATTTCACCTACATCGAGGGCGTATAGCTCAGTGGTAGAGCAATCGACTGCAGATCGATAGGTCGTTGGTTCAAATCCGACTGCGCCCTTTTTGCAATTTTTTCTAATTTATTTGTTCAATAATTTTTTATTATAAATTTATTAAATTAATAAGAAATAATACTTAAATTATATTAAATAAACTTTTATTAATAATAAGCTATTTTTTCATTTTTTTTTCAACAATATATCCTTATTTTATCAATTAAATATTTAATTCAATTTATTAGTTATCAATTTGTAAATAATAAACTATTATTTTACAATAAAGGATTTGTTATAATATGAGCAAAATATAAAATTAATAAATTATAGAGAGTGAATATATTAATTCAAATTTATTTAAACCTAAATAATATTTAAACAATTTAAATATAAATTGAATTGTTAATTCATTAAAATAAGATTTGGGTAATTAATCTCAGTACTGAATCTATTTAATTTTCTGAATTTAAATAGATATATTAAACAAAAATTTGCTTGAATATAAAAATTAAATGAAAATATATTGATTGCGAATATTTTTTTTATTCAAATAATTTTCATAAAGTGACAAATTAATTAAAAATTAAAAATTAAAAGTTTTATATTAATTAACAAACCTGTCCCAATCTCACATAAACCCAAGCGTGACAAGTTACTTTACGACTCTTCTTCACAGTGTCGCCACCTGCGCTGGATTCGTCTTGATCCTTGGGTAATCTGAAAGTGTAACTCATAAGGATTGGAAGGACGACTTTATCACCAGTATTACCATTGATAGTAACATCAAGACCAATCGTCGTAGTGTTATAGTAGCGATCCAGGATGCCTTTAGCACCCTCGCTGTCATCCTCGTCGGATGACAGATCGTCATTCTTGAGTTCGTCATCATCATCGTCATCCCATGCTTCTTTGAACGAGTCAACATAGAATTTGGGCGAGAGGAATTGGATCTATATTGTATTAAAATTAGATTTTTTAAAATTTAGATTTATAATTACTTCGTGGGGATAGTCTTTAGAGGGTGGGAGATCGGGAACTAGCCAATTACTGGCGCAAGGGGAACTCAACTGTAGATATACTTTATAAAATAGAGGATTCAACACCTTGAGAGCAACTCTGACTTTTTTGTTGGGTTGAAGGTCAGGAAGTTGTGATATGAAAATATGAGGTACGAAATTTCTATAAATGTAAATTAGTTGAAAAGTTTAGAGTTCGTATAATTTAATGATTTACAATGCTGGTAATTTGATTTTAAATTTATCCAAGTATGAGGCTTTGGTATGTGGACGTACAAGAACTGTCGAACAAGTTCTGCAGCTTCGCTCTTTACGACATTTGAGTACTTGGCGTTGGGGGTAGACAGGTCTAAAAATAAGTGTTACTATGATGATAATATTACTGACAAATCTAAATAATTACTGGTTAATTGACATTTTCTTCTCAGTTCTTTTAATCTGTTGATGGAAAGGACGCGCTAATCAAAACTATTAAAACGAATTTTCAATTTGTGAATCTGATAAATACCTTCATAGGCCATAGTCAACTTTTCCATATCCTCAACCAATTTTTCGTCCATCATCCTGCAAGCTACTTCCAAACTTTCATAACCTTCCAAACTCTCGGATTTTGTTGTTGGAACGTATTCCCTCTTACCTTCTGTCAACAAATCATTCAAATCAATTTGAAAGTCAGGATGAGGGATAATGGAAGCTAAACTTGCGTGCGTATTCAAATGATAAGGGATCATATATTTCAAATCGAAATAAGTTTCTAGATTTTTAAATTCCTTAATATCAATTTGCGATTTTTGTTGTTGATGTTTTTCGACCATTGCTAAATTTTAATTAAAACCTCATATTCACAAGTCAAGTAATACTTACCGCTGACATGAGTGACCTTGTCAAAAGTCAAATTCAATTCTCTACTATCCCAACGACAAATCTCACAGTATAAATAATTGTAGAGGTGAATATTCGCTTTACCGTTCGAATCGTCAACATTAGCACTGATTAGTTGCGTTTCGACTTCTTCGATAATACTGAGATAATTAGAACATATGGGACATTCTAAGCAATTTCTTGGACATCTAAAAACCCAAAAATAAAAATTGATTTGAAAATGTGTAATTATAATGATATTATAATTAATTACCTAATCTTTTCACCACTCACAGCGGCACTGGGGACGTCAAATTGACATTGGGGACAGTAATAAAACGACACCTGTTCTGTAGTACATCTATTACATTTGATGGCATTACACTCCTGACAGTAGTTCAATTCGCTTAGGGGTTGGGTCAATAGTTGCGATTGCATCAAGTTCAAAGCCTCCCTCGGAAATGAGGGATTTGGTGTATCGTAATACACTTTACTCGGAGTAGTACAGCTGCATTGGAAGTGAACGAATGGTTCGCTGGTGTTGACTACGTTGTTTAAATTTGGCATAAATTATAAATTTTTTAGTTTTTAATGATTAATTATTCAGTTTAAGAAGAGAGTTGATGATGTGATTTTCTTTTATCAGTATTTTTATTGTATTTGTTAAATGAATGGAAATTGGTTCCAAATTGTTAATTAAATAGTTTAATAATAATAAACCACTCTTTATACTTTGATTTTCATCAAATCAATATAAAAAATTATAAAAAGTTTAAAGATATTATTACAGATCAACTTTATTAATATATATATATATATATATAAGAGTTTGTTGGTGTATTGTTTTAAAATAAATAAATAAATAATATGATTTGGAAATTATTCGGTAGTGGGTTGGACTAAAGCTACGAGTACTGTAATATCGTCAATTTTACTAAAATGATTAATGTTAGTATAAAATATGATGGATGAAGAATAATAATATAATTACCCTCCAATTTCTTCGGGATATCCATTTTCAATAGCGTATTGAGCCCATGGGGACATTCTGCGCTTGTTGTAGCTTAACCTTCTAGCAGTATCTGTCAATTTCTGTGCTAATTTTCTAACTTTGATATCCAATCGATCTCTTGGTAATCTACTGGGATCGTAATTTTCATTGTTAGAAAAGTGAATATTACCACTATTGAAGTTCGATTCAATATGAATAAATTCGTTTTGAACTATTGACAAAGTTTCTTCATCGAACAAGTTGTCGAAGAAGCCATCCGTTGCAACGATCACCAAATCGTTCGGGTACAATTTATGTTGGGAGACATGGCCATCGCTGACCTTATCACTCAGATAGAAACCTCTGTTAGAATTCTCCTCGGGAATCAACGATAACTGGTACGGACAGTTGAAAAAATGGTACTGGGGCTTACTTTTATAAACTATTTGGTTAAAGTTTCTAATAATTATAAAGCCAGAATCTCCCAGGTTGCAAGCGTTTAATAATGAATTAGCTTTATCGAACTGAACTATCGATGCTGTGGAACTTCCGGCCTTCACCATTTTCTCTTCAACCAATCTCTTATAAGACATTTCTAACAGTTGCTGGGGTGAAGGATTGTGAGAGTAGTCATAATTGGTGAGAGATATTTTTTCTTTTAATATGTCGTTGCAATTAGTCATTAATGTCCATGAGAATTGGGACGAATCAACACCTATCTAAAAGAATTAATTAGTTAGTTAATTGATATAAAATTATTTGGTTAATTGATTTACTTCTTCCCAACCTCCGACACCGTCAGCGACACCTACACAATAATATATTAATATCAAATACAAAAACCTCAAAAAACAACAATTTACCAATATAACCTCCATACGGAGTACTCAAATTGAAGAAGGCGTCTTCGCCAGCGTCGACTTTAGCCCATTTTTTCCTTCTAAAACTACTATTATGAATAGGTAATTTTTCTACAATATTCATATTTTTAAACTGTTTTATCCTAGGTATTGTAGAACTTAGAATTCTTTGTCGATACTTTGGTATAAATCCTATTCCCCACTGAATTTTACCAATTGTTGAACTCATAAGTAATATGTTTTATGTGTATATAAATATATATAATATGTATAATTGAATTTGAGTTTATTGATGAAATAAAATAAAAATAATCTAATTAAAAAAAACTATTAAAAAACGAAATAAAACAATAAAATAATTATTTTTATATTTTCGAAAATAATATGAACCAAATTGTTATACATTAGAATTTTGAGCCATAATTAATTATTAATTTGGTGTAATCGGACTCTATAACACATATAGTATGATTTCATTTAGAAATATTATTAATAATTTGGGTTTAATGCTGATATTTTGGGATGATTTATTAGAAATGTATTAAACGTTTTTGGGTTTTGAAATATTCTATAAATATTAAAACACAGTTTTAGTGATGAAAAATTGAATGTTAGCAGTTGTTGCTGATTTAAGATTTTGGTATTATTATAAGTTTCTTTTTCAATATCCATACTTTTCTGTATGCATAATAATAAATTTTTTTGAATACAAATTGAAAATTTATAATCATTTTTCAAAGCTAATGAGGGGTTGGATAATTGATTATATATTTTCAGCATGCATTATATTAATTAATCATAATTTTTATAATGGAATGTAATTTTTTCCCAAATATTTCTAATAATATTATTGGATATTACAAAATAATATATTCTGAAATTTCATAACCCATTATCGAATCCCTCAATAATCTCTCGTCAAAATTTGTTACAGATGATTTCATGGTTTATCATTTTTATTCATATTTAATATATATTTTGAACCTATTAAAATCATCACAATTAATTCCATAATGCCTAGAAATTCAAAATCAGTAAAGTTAGCACTTGTCGCTTTTTATGTTAATTTTTGATGATTCTTAATCAATTTTATGGTGTTAATCATGTGGAATTATTTACGATTAATAGCTAAATCATTTTTTGTTTTAAATGAATAAACAATTTTTCTTCAAAATAGGACACTCATAAAGCCATAGCCTAAAAATTATGTGAAAATGATTTTATTGAATTTTTTTCTGGTATAGTGTCCGATTATAAAAAAATGTATATTGCTTAACATATTTTAAGTTGGTAGTTGTCTTAATTGATGCTAGAAATATGATATGTTGTATTTAATTTTAGGTATATTATACTGTTAAAAATATTATCTAGAATTTGAAATTATATGATGATTAAATGAGATTTGCATTGTAAAATAAGAATTTAGATAATTAGTAAGGAGGGATAAATATTAAGATATTTAGAAATAAGAGTTTGAATATAAAATAAATTTAACTAAAAAGTACAAAAACAGGAAAAAAAATTTTTATTAGAGGAAGTTGAAATAATAATAAAAGGAATATGTATTATACATTTTAAACATAAGTTTGATAATAAATTTGAAATCAAAAATATTAGATGAGAAAGGGACTCACAACTAATGCTCCCATAGCTCAGTTGGTTAGAGCGTGGTGCTAATAACGCCAAGGTCACAGGTTCGATCCCTGTTGGGAGCATAATATTCACCTTCTTGTCCATGGTTTTTAAATCATTGTTTTTATTTTTTTAATAATTATATATATGATTAAAATCTTATTTAATTCTATTTCATTTTTTTTATTTTTATTTAATATACAGCATTTTTTTATATTATAATAACTATAACATTTATGAAAATAATTTTCTTATTAATTTTTTAAATTTTATCCTCATTTAATTTATTTATTATATTTAATATTTTTTAATAAATTTCAATATTTAATTAATATTTCTTTTTCCTATTTTGTCTTCATTTTATTTTTTTAATGTTTTTTTATATAATTATAAATATTACAATTATTACTTATACGATTTTATTATCATATAACTAAGTTGATACACCTTATATATTTATAATATTGTGGTTTTACAGATTTTTGGTAGTAGATAGAAAATAGGATGGAGAGTGGTTCACTTACTATTTGTTTGATAGTTTGTGTTAAGGAGTTTTATTAGAGCATGTTAAGGGTTTAATGAGCTCTATAAAAGACCCCAGATAAAGATGAAAATATATTCCCACAATAGTTCTTTTACAGATCATTGGTCAGTCGTAGGTGGTGCAAATAAATATATTGGGTTTTCAGAAGAATCAGACCTTTAAGTGATGTAACGGATATTCCGTCGCTGTATCTCTATAAAGTAATATATCAAAAGGTGAAGTTGATCTGAAGGGCTACTATCTAAGTAACAGCATTATAATTAATTCAAATTGGTTATTTTGTATTTGATATATTATTAACAATAGTATTATCTCGTTTCAATTTTGAATCATATCTAGAATGTAATTTTTTCATAGTATAAAACTGTTCAAATATATTATTCATAATATGAATTTTGAACTATTAAATCAAATAGTAGTCAACCAATATTTCATAAAATAATCTCTTTATCTTTGAGTATATTTGATTCCTTTTAACATTAATTTTATATTGCTTAAAATTTTAATGTTTTAATTTAATTTTATTAATTTTGATTTTGATATCAAAATAATCAGAATTTTTGAAAATATTATTTTCTGTATGACAACTGAATAGCCAAAATCTTCAAATTGTAACTTTGAATTTACTATTCTCAATCCAGGAAATAACTTTATAGTGGCAAAAATCTAATTCATGAATAAATACAATTAGTACATAGGTGTCATTGAGTCAAATAATTATCCAACTATCATTTTTATAATTTTACACATATTTTCCAAATTTATTTAATAATTTTTGACCTTGAGAGTGAGTTCAGAATTCAATTTCATAAATAATATAGTGTGTTAAAATTGATTGAATTAAATAATATTAACAGTATCCACATTAATATAAAGTTTAAGAAGTTGAATCTGATGGTATACAAATTCTTGTAAAATACCTTAAAAGTCAATATAATCAATAAAATAGACACATTAACAATCATCAAAGTGTTGGGGTTAGTTACATCATTTTCAAGTATTTACTTGTCTTGGATTTTTATCAATATCAGAATCAAGGTGGTGCAAATGGTGAACTTACCAGTAAGTTGTATAAGGAATGTGGGACTTCAAGCTCTCGTACTTGGATTTGAATGGACCTTATTAAAGGTGTTTGCAGCGATTAATTGAATGTAAAAGCTATCGAATATCTTAAACAAAGGTGCCAGAAGGGAAATTTGGTAAAGCAAATATTGCAGAGATTATATCTTTAGATTGGATGAGTGCAAGAGATGGGTTAATGAATAGAGAGACGTTAAAAAATTAATTGAATAAATTACATTATCAATGCCATTTGTGATATCATTATAGTTGTTTTTGGTTATTTTGTATATAATGTATAATATATTCAACATTATCAAAAATTATATTAATAACATGCAGACTTCAAATGAAATTAATTATATAATATAATATTTTAATCTTATATTTACATAATTAATCAATTTTAATAAATGTATACTTTCCTCTAAATTTCTTTATTTATAGAACTCATTTTTATTCAATCTTCGCTATATCACTATTCTAAGATCAATCAAATGTATACGGTAATAAGTATTATATACTTCTTAAGTCCATCATTTAATACCTTATAATTTTATTTTATATGATTTCTAAAATTTATTAAAAATTCATAATAATTAGTTCATATAAACTAGGAAACTTTGATTCATCAATTTTAAACTATAATAACATTAATGATAAATATGCTCTATTGAAAAAATTGATAATTGAAATATATCTAATATGATATCTTTATTTATCTAAACTTAAAGTTCATTATACTTGTATTAATCAATATGATTTTGGAAAAAGAAAAAATATTTATAGAACTTATATATGTATAATATATATTTGAATGTTATACTTAACTCCAATATATTAAATTTATGAAATTAATATATTGTTGAAAACAACATCTATAACCTTAATAATAATCTTAAAAATATTAAAAAGTTTTATTCAAGTTATGGATAATGTAATAAATATAATATTTTTAATTATATAATTGCAATTATTATATTTATATAAATCTATTAGAATGAAATAATTAAATAAATTTATAAATAATGGTATAATAAATTTTGTTTACCTAATGAAAAGCCATTAGGCTTTAGTTCCAAACTAGTGTTAATAAAAAATATAATGTAATCCAATAATGTTAAATAACATCTATTTAACCTAAGTAATGTATTCAAAATATTCTAATTAGAATGATATAGGATTATTAAAATATTTTCTGAATTATAATTAATTCTGTTAATAGTTGTGATTATTTTAAAAATAAATTTATTGATAATTTGCAATATAAAATTCAGTGATAATTCAACAAAAATATTTTACCTATATTAAGACACTAAAAATGAGTAAAGAACTAATATATAAACTATTAGTAACTATCAACTTTGTAATATATCAATATTATTTTGAATTTATAAACATTTTGATCAAAATATGAATTTGTAAATTTGTTTATATATAAATAACCTAATAAATAAAGAAGTTTTGGAAATTAATAATCTTAAAACGAAAGAGTTCAATTATTTAATAATTAAACCCTTTGAGAAATTTATTATAAATTTAGATTAATTTTAATTCATAAATTACAATAATGAATTTTTGATGTTTTGTCACAATATTTTAGAGTATATACACATGTTTTTATTTTAATCAATGTCAGTTAGAGGGAATGCGAGCTTTAATAGTACTTTGGAACTACATACGCGTTGTAGACCAGTGTACTATCGCATTTGGTAATTGTGAAATAATATTGGAAGGATTGCATATATATGGTGAAGTAGCAAGTCTGTAGAATACCGTAAAAAAGGATGCAAATATTTTAATAATAAACTGAGGCGAAGGGAGTGCATGCATTATAATTTTAAGAGAGATTGATGTAAATATTGAGAAGGTAGATGAGAAAAAGTTTACAATTTGTAAATATATCGTTATTGTTAATAGATTTTTTTATTCTAAACCATTTTATCAAACTTTGTGTTCTAATCATATTTAATAATTATTTTAACTTTATATTGAGCAATAGTTTTAAATATTTATAATCTTTTTCAAATACTAGAATAGTCTTTATAGCAATTATACTGAACTTATAAACCTCTAGTGTCAATCTCTTAAAGTAAACTGAACATTCATCAATTCTTCATAGGGCTTATAAATAAAGTACATTTTAGGTGTGAGTGTGACAGGTGACTTCAATTCCATTATAAAGTATTTGAAGAGATGTGCGAGGATGAGATAGATTTCAGCCCAAGCTAAATCTCTACCAAGGCACCCGCGTGGTCCCATGCTAAAGCCGAGCATTTGACCTTTGAGAGTCTCGCGATCTTCACTGAGCCAGCGATGAATATTGAATTTTTCAGGTTGATCCCAAAAGTCAGGATCATGGTGAAGTGAGTAGATTGAGAAATTGACATTAGTCTAAAATTTGAAATTAGTAATCATATACATACATATATATATAATTCTCGTTTTTAACTTACTCCTTCCGGAATGAAATGACCATCTACTGTCACACCACCTTCTGGTACAATGCGAGGGATGAGAGTACCACCAACTGGATGGAAACGCATTGATTCAAGAATGGCAGCTTCCAAATACTGACACTTGGATTTACATTTCTCCAAAGTAATTACTTCATCTCCTGGGAAAGTTTCTAAAATTTCTGATTCAATAAGACTATAATATTCTGGATTCCTAAGAAGTTCGTAGAGGGTCCAAGTAAGTGTATTGGATGTAGTATCCTCGCCTGCAAATAGAAGAATCACGCACTCATTCCAAATTTCTTCCGCGGTTAATCTGGTACCAGTTTCATTATCTACGGCATCAACTAGGGTTTGCAAAATGTCTTCACGACGTTCTTCACCGGATAAACGTTTAGCTAAGCTTCTTTCAACTATGGGTTTGAATGTAGTTTGAAGAGGAAGGTTTTTTTTAGTCAAAAAGGGGAAGAAGATTCTGAGAAATAGTGCCATTTGAGTCTGACTCAAACATGCAAGGAAGTGTTCAGTCAATTTTGTATCCAAAATACAATTGAATTCGGTTCCCATTACTAATAGACCAATCACGTCCAAAGTCGCTCTATGAAATAGCCTATAAACATCAATGACTGCAGACCTCTCTCCATCCTCAATTGGCATTTGCGACTTAATATACTTAATCATGTTTTCAGGTGCAGCTTTGCGGATCATACTTTCCATTTCGGCTAATTTTCTGTTATTGAAAGCTGGTGCAATTAGCTTCTTTCTAAAGGTATGGAACGATTTATCTGTAGTTGAAAATACATTTGGTAAAGTACATAGGAATGAATTGTAGATATCCGCTTTCTTAAACTTGTGAGTCAACAGCCATTTACGAACTTGTTGGGTGTGAACCAACACTTCATTATTGCCAATGTAAATTACATTGCCTTTAGTTTTAAATAGGTCAATATAATATCTAGGATTTCCGATGAGATTCTCCCAAAAGTCCTCAAAGAAAAATCGAAGGGGATTGCTGGGCTTTGGCAAGTGTTTCAAATGGGGTTCATTAAATCTCAAATAAATTGTAAAGTAGTAAAGAGTCCCCAACAACATAATAACTCCGGTAGCTATATATACCAGATTAATCATATGGGTATAAATGTCAATTTGTTGAAAAATAGTCATCTAAAGAATTCGAAAATTTGAATTAGATCAATTTGAGTAATTATTGATCCAATTTCAACACTGCAGGGTCTATTTATATACCATCAGATTTTATTTCGGTTTAATTTTATTTCAAAGTTAAATCAATTAAAAATTATTAATTTAAACTATATTATTAAATTAATTATTTTTTTAGAATTTGTCACTTTTCTTGATTGTGTCAAGAGTGATGACTGATTTACTAGTCTATTAAAATCAATAAGATGTATTTAATCAATTTCCAAATATATACTATGAAAATATAATTTTCCTTAAACTCAAATTTGGTTATATATTAAAAGTTGTTATATACTTGAATTACATTTTGCAAATTTAAAATTAAATTTGTTAATCCGAAAATTGTATAAGATTTTTTTAATGAAATCTAGTTCTAATAATTATTCCAGTGTTTAACCTTTTTGCTTATGATAAATATAAAAAAGCTAGTTTATTAATTTGAGAGATTAATAATTAAATGCTTTGAATTTTTTTATATTATTTTGACATGTAATATAATTTTTCAAAACTTCATTAAAAGAAAATAAGTAAAAAACTTTATATTATTATATCATCAATAAAATAGTTTTCTATAATACTTAATCTTATTTGGAGAATATTAGAATCATTTGATAAGATCTAAATTATTCTTTGATGAATGTTCCAATTATCCATATAATCTAGATTATTAAACCAGTATTTTAATGAAAATTGAAATATTAATATAGGATGAATTATTTCCCGATATTTTTCTTTAAATAGAAGTATATTCCTATCTTGATTGTATATTTGCGAATAATTATAATATTATCAAATGTTCTACCTTTGAAAATTATTAATTTGTTCAAATATTTATAAATGTGGAAAATATGTCATGAATTCTGTTGGCATAAATTTTGCCGATTATATCAGTATTGAGATTTATTAATTAAATCTAATTTTATTAATTAATTATTGTTCTTTAAACATTAATTTATACTTTCCTATTGGGATACTATAATATGAATGAATAATCATTTTCAATTTAACAAGATATGATGTTGAAACTCATACTAATAAATGATATATATCAAAAATCCTTAATTTAAAAAATGAGAGATCAAATATTGATTAAATAACTAATTTTATTAAAATAGCTTCATTCTCAATAAATAATACTCATAATTTATTTAGTATATAATAAGGTTTAAATTTAATAATAAAATTAATAAAAATTTGTTTTTCAGATCAATATATGAATAATGAATAAAGATCATTTAAAATAATTCTATTATTGACAAAATTAGTCAGGTGCCAATTTTGATATAATCTTAATTACAAATTTTGGAATTATTATATTTAGTAATTAGAAATAAATAGATATTATTAGATATTTGTCAGATTATATATTATTTATTTCTATTTTTGCAATATTGAAAATTTCCCAAAAAACTATTTTTTATTATATATTTATTAAATTCAAAAAAGACATTAAGTATTTATTTGTTTTATTTAAATTTAATTTTAATTTTAATTAAAAATTATATATTATTTGAAAAAAGTTACTTTAAAATAAAATGATATTTTTAGTAACAATAATTAGAATATATATTATTAATGTATTTTTAGGGTTTTTACAGTTTAATTATATTTAATTATATATTGA
>JNEM01015060.1:0-38874 GCA_000697335.1 Conidiobolus incongruus B7586 | reverse complement strand
ATAATTTATAAATTAATTAAATATTTTTGTAGAAATTTTCTTTCTTATAAGCTAGTTTTTTAATTATCTAAAATAATTATAATAATATAAGTTATAATTTAAAAATTATATTAGATATAATATTTTTTTTAGATTTTTTAATTAAAAAGTTTTTTATAACTTTAAATTTATATATTTTATAATTATCATATAAAATAATAAGTTTTATTAAACTATATTGAAAATACCAATTAAAAATAATTTTATTTAAATAAATAATATAAAGCTTACTATTAATTGATTTTCCTTTAGAAACTAAATGAAAATAGTATATATTATTATAATTTATTATATTAATTAATATTTATTTATTAATAAAATATTTATCTAAATAGATTTTAAAAAAGGTTAATTTAGCTTAATTTAATATCTTAATTTGGGTTTTAATAAAAGATTATATATAAAGATTTAAGGTTCATTAATTTTAATTATTTATTATAAAAGTTTAAGCTTATAGTAATATTTTAGTAAGTTTTATATAATAATAACTATTTTATCTTTTATTTAAGTTTTTATTAAATTATAGGATACCTATTTTATATTTTTATTTATTAATTTGAGTTTAAACTTTAATATATATAAAATACTTGTAAAACTAATATTAAAGTGCTTAGAAAATTTTTTAACTAAAATAAATAAGTTCTTTTTATTATATTTTTTCATTATATTAATAATTATAAAAGTAATAGTTAAAATTAATAATTTAAATTTAACAAGTTTTAAATAGTTTTTTTGTTAACTTTAAAGTAATTTGCTTAATAATAAATTGTTAATTTAAATAATATTTTATTATTAGAAGTTACTTATAAATTTTAAATCATTTTAAAGGGCTTATGGTAAAGTTTTATTAATATTAAAATAAAAAACTTTTGATAATTATTATTTAGTTTGAATATAATTATAATAAGCAACTAATTTTAAAAAAATTAATTTTTTCATCAAAAAAATCATTATATATATATATATATATATACACTAACCTGCAAAAGTGAGTTATAAAATCAAAAACACCTATATTTTTACTAATAACTTGATTAATATTTAATGAAATAAACCTAAATTAAATTATTAAAATCTATTATATTTATTAGTTATATATATCATTAAATGATGATATTTAGCTATTAATTGGTTAAAATATAAACCCTTAAATTTTACCTAAGGTGAGTTATAAATTTGTGGGTTTTTGGTGATAAAAAAAAATTAAAACCTAGTGTATCCACCTTTAGCTTTTCTAACTTCTTTAAGTTTGTGGGGTATAGAATCAACTAATTTCTTACACTAAGAAGGGTTAATCTTGTTCTATGCTTCTTGAACATATTCCTAAAGTTGATCTAAATTTTTTACTAGGGGGAAAGCTTTAATAGCTTTTTTTAACTGATTCCAAAGGTGTTCAATTAGATTAAAGTTAAGAGATTGAGGAAGCCACTTCATAACTGTTATCTTGTTATTTTTAAGCTATTTGGTAGTAGAAGTTATAGTATAGTAAGAAGCATTATCTTACTAGAAAATAACATTAGATTTGTTTAACTTATATTATTCAATGGTTTTTTTCAATTTATTGTTTAGAATACTTTAGTACATCTTAGCATTAATTCCCCTATTAACTTTATAAAGATACCCTACACCTAAAGACAATATATATCCCCAAACAATAATTGACCCACTATTATACTTTTGGGTAGAATTAACATGATGGTTATAAAGTAGTTCTGCATCTTTTCTGAAGCATCTAGCTTTTCTATCAGATCCACTAAAGTATATTTTTGTTTCATCAAACTAAATAACCTTACTCTAATCAGTTTCAGTTTAATATTAGTGGCAATATTTAAACTCCCACCTAGTTTTGTGGTGGGATTTCTTTAGTTGGGGGTGTTTTTTCTTAAGGTGTGAGTGGTATCTATGCTAATGTAAAACACATATAATAGTATCAGTGCTAACCAATATTCTTGCATAGTCTTATAGTTCCTGCTATATTTCTACAGTAGTACTATACTTGCCTGTACTAACTAACCTACAAATATACTTCTTATTATGTTCATCTATAATTTTAACACACTTAAGTTTAAGTTTAAATGTTTCTTTATTGTTATTCTTAACAGCTTTAGCTACTGTAGACTAGTTAACACTAGTAATTCTAGCAATATCATAAGTTGATTTACCTTCTTTATAAAGTTGATTGATGTACAAGTGGATTTTTTTAGAGAGGGATTTAGGTATAATAATACTAATAAAAAAAATTTAGTATATCTGTAAAATATTATATAAAATAATAGCAAAGAGAGAAAAAAGATATGGTTATATATTGTTAAATATATCCCCTTATCTCAAAAACTTGCAAATTTATGACTCACCTTGGTTAAATATTAAGGGTTAATATTTTTGCTAATAGTTTACTAAATATATCTAAATATATTTATCTATTATTAAATAATATACCTTAATTATATACAATAGTTTCAAGTAATCTAATATATACAATTGTTTTAGTTATTAATTAAAAAATATATATTTTTGATTTTATGACTCACTTTTGTGGGTTAGTATATATATTTCAAATTAATAATATATTTGAAAAATCAAAAATTAAAGAATTTCCCATTATTTTAAAATAATAATATTTATAATTATAATGTTAGTTAGTTTATATATCATTAGATTATTTGTAATAAGTTTAATTATATTTAATATTATAATAATAATTATACATAATTATATAATTAATATAGCTAATAAAGTTAAAAGTTAATGAAATATGATATTCTTATAATTAATTAAAAGAGATAGTTTTAGTTAGTTATATAAGCTAATAGTTTAAAATCTTAAGAAATCTTGTGATTTAAACTTTTAGCTATCTTATAATATTATAGACTTATATAAATACAATATATTTTAAAAAAAATAAGACTCTAAAATATATATTATAATAAAATATATGTATTAGTTAAAAAAACGGATATATATACTATCTTAAATATTTACCTTTAATTTTTAAGCAAGTTTAAAAGAATAATACATTTAAGTTTAATTTCCTACTTAGTGTAGCTATATATGTTTTTAAAAAACTTACTGAAGGTTTATTTTCTTATATCCTATTTTATAAGTTTTCTTAAATCATATTAAAAATACCAACTAAAAATAACTTTATTTAAAAAAATTATAAAATTATTTAATAATTATTTTTCTTTTAAAGATTAAATAAGAAAAATATATATTATTATAATTTATAATAATAATTAATATTCACTTTTTTTATAATGTTTATTTAAAAAAATTTATAAAAAAAATTAATTTAATTTAATACTTTAATTTATGTTTTAATAAAGGAATATATAAAATAATTTAAAATTGATTAACTTTAATAATTTACTCTAAAAACCTTAATTTCAAGTTATATTTTAATAAGTTTTATTTAATAATAATTACTTTAATTTTTTTAAGCTTTGATTAAATTATAAAATATTTATTTTATATGTTTATTAATTAATTTTAATTTAAACTTAATATATATAAAGTACTTATATTACTAATATTAAAGTATCTTTATAATTTTTTAACTAAAAGAAATATTTTTTGATATATTTTTTTACTTTATTAATAATTAAAAAAAATTAATTAAAATTAATTTGTTAAATTTTAATAAGCTTTAGGTAATTTCTTTTTTAACTTTGAAATAATTTACTTAATAATAAATTGTTGATTTAAATAATATTTTACTATGAAAAATTATTTGTAAATTTTGAATGATTTTAAAAGATCTATAGTTAAGTTTTATTAATATTAAAATAAAAAACATTTGATTATTATTAATTAGTATAAGTATAATTAAATTAAATAACTATTTTTAAAAAATTAATTTTTTAATTCAAAAAATTATTATATATATATATATAATTCAAAATTATCTATTTTCTTATTTGTTTTGTATATATCATTTTATTTGAAATTAATAATAAGTTTGAAAAATCAAAAATTAAAAATTTCCCATTTTTTTAATTCTATGGTAATAATTTCTATTTTGGTTCAAAATTCAACAAAAGGAATATTGTTAGCATGTCTTAGGAAAGCTGTATCTAGAGTAGTTCAGATAAAAGAGAGATCTTGGGAATTCTGGGCAAATAATAGGGAAATAGGGAGTTTATTGATTTAAGTCAAATAGCTAGGAGGACCCAGATCAAACTTGTCTTGTTGAGGATAGCTCTAATTCTGGGTTTTAAATAAAGTGAGTTGAGTAGGGTGATTCATCAGATTCTCTGGTGACTTACATAATCAGCCAATTAAAAAATAGAGGGGGAAATGACCTTAACCTTAGGTTGATGTAAAAATACTTGGGTAGAAGGGGTTCACCTGGCTCGTGACTTTAACAATTATATCATCATTAAATATGAATCTAATTTTATAATGATGATATAAACCTGATTTATCATCAAAATCTCGAACTTGTGACTATATCATTTAAACCGTCATAAGATTTATATATAATTCATAATACTCGATTATATGAGTTTTAGGATTAAATGCTATAATAGAATTGAAATAATTGAAAAACTAATCAATCAAAAGTAATAAGGCTCATTTTGAACAAGTGATATTCAATTTCAACAGATTCAAATATTAGAAATCTGAAATCTAAAACAGAAAAATATTAATTTTTTGAATGTAGAAATTCTAAATTTCGATGTTTATCATGTGGCAAACATATATATTTAATATTCTAGCTCTAATTACTCATTACTTTGTATATCTGAAATTCAGCTTAACATATAATATATTAGAAAGTGATTGAAAAACAATAGTAGATTTAATTGAATAGCAACCCAATTTTATCAGATAATGCAAGAAAAACCATTTCATAATACTTCAAAAATTATTTAAATTAGGTCAGAACGATCCAATCAATAGTTAATAATTGATACTTATAAAAAATATCAACTTGAAAAACGATATTGCTATAATCACAAAAATTAATTCCAATAAATTTTTAATGATAATAAATTTCAATACTATTTAAAATTACACAACTTAGAGCTCGGATTTGTAAGTAATATCATACTCGGAAAACTTGGGATAATAGGTCTTAATCCAATATTCGAGACAGGTACCTGGCCAAATGGTAAAAACCTATAAAATTAAATTGAGTATATGTATTATGTATATATACATTGGTGAGAATTACCTCTCCATTAGAGTTCTGATACCAGGATTTACAGTTACCATGCCACACCATAGGACGTACACGACGTTGAACCCATTGCCAATATTTTTCGGCAACTTCTTGCTTAAGCTCGAATGTAGCAACATTGTTCTTGAACATAAAGGCGAGCATCTTCGCGATATAATTAGCCTGACATTCTAACATAAATGTAATAGAATTGTGTCCTAATCCAGTGGTAGGGCCAAGCATCATGAAGAAATTTGGCATTTTGGCTACAGTAATACCGTAGTTCAACTGTGGTGAGTGACCAACCTTATCCAAATTAGCGTCGACATGATCTCCATCCAAATTCACGAGATCCATATCCTTGTAAGGTGATACCACCTTGAAACCGGTTGCAAGGATTAAAACATCAACGGTCTGAGTGGTTCCATCCTTCAAGTATAGGGTGCGGCCTTGGATTTTTTCAATATTGCCATCGTGAATATAACACTTGTCCATGTTAATAGCTTGATAGTAAGTATCTGAAGGTGTGACTCTCTTACATCCAAAATGATATTTAGGTTTCATTAATTCGCGCTTTCTAGGATCTTTGATCGTTTGGTTGATATAATTCTCAGTTTCTTGGCTAGCTAATTTAGCAGCCCAAGACCCAGTATAAAATGCAATAAGGTCCTTCTCATTTAACATGAAGTGGTACCAATAGTAAAGTGTATGTAGGAATGGAATCCATCTCAACAAGAACTTGAACCATTCTGAATATTCCGCTAATCCTCGTGGAGCCGCATATGGGGCGTTTCGTTGGAAGGTGTGCAACTCCTTGACATGATCTACAATATTGGGGACGATTTGGACAGCGCTGGCACCTGATCCGATTACACCGACTACCTTATCAGTTAAGTCGACAGAATGATCCCAACGGGCAGAATGCATCCAGGGTCCTTCAAAGCTAGTGAATTCTTTGGGGATATTAGGTATACGTAACGCTCCCACAGCTCCTACCAAATAATCACAGTCGATTTGGCTTTCGTTCTGAGTCAATTTATCAGTGTATACCAATTTCCACTTGTTGCTTTCAGTGTCAAAGTGAGCATGATTCACCCAAGTATTAAATCGAATATGTTTTCTCAATTCAAATTTGTTAGTAGTATCACTCAAATAACGCTGGATTTCAGCATATCCTGAGAAATTTTTACTCCATTCTAGAGATTATAATTAGACAAATTGCAAATACAAATGAAGTTCAATATTACCAGAATTCAAATTACTATAAAATGCATACTGATGACTATTCACATCGCAAGCAGCACCTGGATAACTGTTAACAAACCAAGTACCACCTACGTCGCTCTCCCCTTCAAAGATAATGAAGTTATGGAAATTGAGCCTTTTCTTTAAGTACATACCCATACTGATGCCGGAAATACTATGAGAATATAATTAATCAAAATTTCAATGATATAAAGATATTAAATTATTACCCGGCACCAATCACTATAATTTTAGGTTTATCCTCTTGTAACATTGGCAGTTGAGACATTTTGACCAAATTTTTAATCAACCTTATATCATTCCACTGTCTCCTATTTATACCTTTCATCAGTTTATCCTTGTACCGAATTTGGAATTTTTCAACTATTGTAAGTTGATTACAAACTGGAAAAGGTTAAAATCATGGATGGATAAACTCACAGAATATATTTAATCCAATCTTAATTCAAAGGGAATTTATTGGCTAAAATGATGGGATGGGTTGCTGTAAGTTTAAGATTGTGCGTTTTTTAATATTGATTGAATCAGTTTTAATCTGACTTTGACAGCCTTTTAATTTTAAATAATATTTAATTTTACAGTGATAGTTTAAAATATTCAAACTATTCAAATTATTTTAAAATAATATTTACCTAAATTATATCATTAATCTTTTATTTTAAAAATAATTGATTGTGGATCAAATATCATAGAAATATTTCGGGATAAAGTTAAATTACTTAATAAAACACAATGTAACCATTTCAATATGTGAATAACAATAAGGAAATATTTAGATCTTAATACCTCAGTATAATGAACTATTCATAATATCAATTTATTAATATGCTACATATCCCAACTATTACTTCATTAAGTCTTAATAAATTAATTTATCAGGGAATCTCATTTTGGCAAGGTTGAAAATTAGTTGAAGGGTTACCTAAAAAGGATTCAAGTTTATAATTTGTCCGTTACCAAAATTGATTTGAATAATTTACAATTGTATGGTAGTATACAAAAATCTATGAATTTAGGCTTATTTGGAGTTTAGATTATCAGGTTTTGGGACATGTGATTTAATAAATTATATAGAACTATATTGGTATAAGTATTATATATGCTTGAAAATATCAAATTTATATTTTCAATTATATATACAATTGCAAAAATGATGCTTTAAACCATAATAATTTTTAGATGATTTTAGTATTCATATAATACTTTGTAGGTTTAATTTCTTTTCATATAATGATTTTTAACTCATTACTTATAGTTATTAATAAATTATTAATTAGACAAATAAATCTTGCATTAAACTTATGATCCATATTCGATATTTTCAAATTCACATAATCTAGATTCATTTGTCAATTCTTTATATTGGTATATCAATTTCTCTAAATATTAAATTGAAGTTCTTATTCTTAAATTGTTAATAATTAAATCAAAATGCTGTAATTATTATAACTTTAATATCATAAAGCTTAAATAAAAATACATTATAAAAATATAACGAATTCAATGTTTTAATATAATTAATGTATATTATTACAGGTCATGTTATCAAAATAATTATTAATACATATTCTTAGCATATTTTAATAAACTTTGAGGATCCATATACATTGAATATATATAATTTTTTAATGACATTTATCTTTAATAAATTTAATTAAATTTTACTAAATATCTATATATGGTGAAAAAAATTCATAATAATATTATGATATTTTGTATATTTTATTATAACTATATATTAATAATGAACAATTTTAATTTTAATTTTCACATCAATATTATATTCAGTGTCTCAATTTCTATCAGATGAATTTATATTATAGTAAATATTAATCTCAATAAAATTGAGTGATTCAAATTTTTTGAATTATTATTTTTATTATAATTCAGATTACAGATCATATATATGCTGTTATTATATGAATAAATTCAACATCACTATAATAATACTAAACAACTGAATAATTATGGTTTGTAAATCTTATATTTGGAAAAAACCCATTTTTTAGTTCAACATTTTAACTTCTGATAATCATTAACCTAAGAAGATTTAATAATAAATATATTATCTGAAACTTCATTTTCCAAACATAAACATATTCTTAATCAAATTAAAAGTAAATAATAATATTATTTGATAGTTATTAAAAATCTTATACTACATGATAACAAAATCTATGAATATTATATTTTTTGGTCAATAATGATTGAATAGAATCTTCAAAAAAATTTATTAGTGTATGTTTACAATTCCTGACCAATATATAATTATTCTACTATTGAATTGAATATCAATCTCAAAAGGCTTTCAGTTATTAATTTCCTTATTTATTTATCCTTTCAAAAATATTGATATTTTATTCATGATACTTCTGTATGGAATTAATAATGTTGAATAGTTTATTCAGTACTACAATTAATACAATGCATATATTTTGGATAAATTGACAAATTTATTTAAAATTTCTAAAATATTTTATAAAATCCCAATTGAATAATAGGTCATTTTAATGGATACATTAAATTACATAAAGAAAAAATCATCTCCAAGTATTCTTTTAAGTAATCAAAGTATAAGCACTTATTTAACTTCATTGTGTGTTAATTGATAATTCTATTGAAAAATGACTTTAAAATTAATATAAAATAACAATAAACTTTCATTGAATAATAACTGAATACTCGTAAATATTAAAAACTGGAATTTGAGATATCCAATATTCCGTATTAATGATTTCATAATTTATTATCCATAAGCATATCAATTAATTCTCAATTTTCCATAATTATATTGTTTAAATATATTGAAAAATTCTATATATAGCAATGGAAATTAGTATTTAAAATTAGAATTTTGAGTTATACTGGAATATACTAAAAAGGCGTGATTCATATGACAAATAGTAATCCAGAAATATAATTTTTCAATTATAAATATAATAATATCGGATAAAAGAAAATCTGGTAAAAGATGGTATCACCATTTGAAAGAAATAATACAAACTAATCAATCATTAAGTAAAATTAATTTAGACAAACAATTTAATAGCTAATATAATACCCCAGGTATATTGCAATTAAATATTTATATTTCGAGCTACACTTTATCTTGGTTATTCGAGATATTAAGGAATTCGGCTAATCCAATAATCAACTTCCAAATTACAAAATTTACATTTTAAATAATTTTTAAATTGAAATTTATCAAATTCTAAAAGACTAGTACATTTAAATTTCCAATAATCAAATTTAATAGATGGAGAAATTGTTTTACTATTTAAAAAAATCATCAAAAATTATAATTAAATATAAATGGTATGATTAAAAACAAAAGTAATATATTAAGAATTATTACAATGACTCAATTATCCAAAATTCAAGACCAGACTAAACTTAATATTGTTATCATTGGTGCTGAGTAATGTTGATATTTATCATTTTTAATCTAATTTGTAAGCTTTGATTTTAAAATTTCAGGAATGAGTATGGTAATGTATTTGAAAATCAAACTAAATTTTAACAATTTCATTAATTTCAAAGGTGAGAGTCATGCTGGCGGTACTTGGTTTGTTAACACTTATCCAGGTGCTGCATGTGATATTAACAGTTATCAATATGCCTATTATAATGATTTGAATCCTTGCACATTTGAATTAATTTTAATATCAAGTTTAAATTGGAGTAAAAACTTTTCAGGATATGCCAAAATTCATCCTTATTTAAGTGATACTACCATCCAATACGAAATCAGGAAGCACATCCACTTTAACACTTGGGTTAATCATGCTCACTTTGACAAACAAAACAGCCAGTGGAAGTTGACTTGCACTGACAAATTCTGTGGAATTGAAAGTAAAATTGATTGTGATTACTTGATTGGTGCTGTAGGTGCACTACGTATTCCAAACATCCCTAAGGAACTCAATACATTTGAAGGATCTTTAATTCATTCTGCAAGATGGAATCATTCAATGGACTTAACAGACTAAGTGGTGGTGATCATCGGATCTGGAGTTAATGCAGTTCAAATCGTTCCCAATATCATCAATCGTGTCAAGGAGTTGCATTCATTTCAAAGAAATCCTCATTATGTATCATCAAGCGGAGTTGCAGGGTATTCGGATTGGTTTAAATTCTTCTTGAAATGAGTACCTTTCCTCCACATATTCTGCTACTGGTATCATTTCCTTTTAAATGAAATGAATCTCGCTGCGTTTTTCACAAGTTCTCCTCTTTCCAAAGTTCCAATTCAAAAAATGAAGAATATATTAACAGACTATTAAATATCCGAGAAAATGTGAGCCAATGAAACACAAATATCATTTTGGATGTAAACGTGTGACATCATCAGATACTTACTATCAAGCACTTAATTTAGACAAGAGTTTTATTCATGATGGCAATATCAAAAAAATACAACGTCGTACCCTATACTTGAAGGATGGAACCACCCAAACTGTTGATGTATTGATGTTAGCCAGTGGCTTCAAAGTAAAATCTCCCTATAAGTACATAGACCTCGTGAACTTGGAGATCATATTGATGAGAATTTGGACAAAGTTGGCTACTCTCCCCAGATCAACCACGGTATCACAGTTTCTAAAATGCCTAAATTTTTTATAATGCTTGGTCCTACGACTGGACTAGAGCATAATTCCATCACCTTTATGCTGGAATGCAAGGCTAGTTATATTATCAAGGTGCTCGCTTTTATGTTCAAGAACAGTGTTGCTACCTTCGATCTCAGATCAGAGGTTGGTGATGCTTACTGGCAATGAATTCAACGACGTGTTCGTCCTCTGGTATGGCATGTTAATGGTGGATCTCGGTACCAAAACTCTAGTGGTGAGGTAATATTAACCAATCTCATAAACTTTAACTGTATATTAATTTAAGATTTAGATTTTCACGATTTAGCCAGGTACTTGTATCGAGTATTAGTGGAAGATCTACACTTCCAAACTCTCCGAATATAAAATCACTTACAAAACTCATCATTAATTAGTCTAACCATATTTAATCAATGTAATGTTACCCCTAAGTTTTGTATTAACAATATTTAACAATCAATAAAATTATTATTATTATTTCTTCAATCATTTAAAGAAGCTGCTGTATATTTATTGGCTTTATTTTTATTATTATTTATTTTAAAAAAATTGAGCTTAGATTCGAACATATATGTATTTAAAACAACGATTAAAAATCAAAAACCACTATTTTCCAAAGTTTATAATTTAAAAACGTACTAGTCAAATATATATATATATTAGTAAAAAATATGGACATATTTATTTAACATATATTTGAAATAAAACTTGAAAATTTAATAACCACTCAACCAAAAAATAAACTGGAATCAAATATCTTGAATCAAATATAATTGAAATTTGTCCATTTTTGTTTTAGAATTTGAATTATTTTTATATTTGACAAATTATGGTTTTATGATTAAATTCCCATTTTTAAAAGCTCAACCCTATCCTACTAATAATTATATAAATAATATTGAAAACTTATATTAATAAAATTTTAAAAATGAAATTAATTTTGGTATAAAATGATCGGAATTGCAATTACTTTCATTTAACATTATTAATTCTAAATTCCAAATATTCTAACTTTATTATTATACATGCAATTATCTATAATATTTAGATATACTACGATTAATATAATAAGTATAAATAAGGGTATTTATAGCGTTGAATATTTGAATATACTTAAACAACATGCTTCAATATATATAATTGATTACAGAATATATAAATATCTTGAATTCAAAATATTCGAATAATACTTTGAAAAATGTTGTATAATGTTCAAATCACTTTACATCATATATTTCATCAATATACAATAGAACCTTTATTTATAATTGATCAATCAAATAGTATAAAAAGTAAATATGGATGTTATTTATAATTTATGAACAATAAAGTTTGAAATTATTCAGATAAAATTATGATTATTTATAAAATATTTTATTAGCTATTTCATTGTTAAAATACAATATGATATGCTGATTCGTAAGCTACATTGAATTGAGGTTTTCATCGTACAGTTGAACAATTTACATCAAATATAGAAATTAGCATAGCATAAACTTAGAAACACATCACAATTTTCATCATCAAAATTAATGAGATAAGAATATGTATTTAAATCATATATTTTTTTTTATTTTATGGATTTGTTTAAATTTTATTTTGAACATATGAATTTGGTTAATGCTAAATTTCAATTCTATCAATTTCAAATTAGAATAATTTTAATTTTAAAATTCATTTAATAATCTCTATATTTATATGTTATTTAATATAAAGTAATTGAGCAAATAAATAAATTCCCCAAATTAACAATCTGATACTATCAGTATATTAATAAATTATTTTGAAATAATTTTGAAAGCTCACTATATTAAAACCAAAACAATATTTTTAATAATTGGTCAGAAACATGATTAATATATATAGGGAAATGTAATAATCTTGAAAGAGATCAAGATTTTATCAATTTGAACTGGAAAATGCTAAATTTGGTAATATTATTTTGTATCTTACACTTCAAATTATAATTTAGCAAATAATTGATACCATAGAGTTGGTTTAAGGTTAATCAAATTTAGTCCTTGAAAATGCAATAATTATGAAATATTTAATCTATCCCGAAAATTCTATCATTCAAACATTGACTTGAAAGATTATAAACTAATTCATCAATTTTAATAGTAAATAACACCTCATAATGATTTATGATTTAATTTAAATATAATGCAGCTATAATTGATGCTTTTATTTTCCAATATTAATTGAATATCCATCAAACAAATTTAACACGAGTCACGGTATTAATTAAAAAATATCCAGACTCAATTATTACTAATATAATTTGACTACAAAAATTGGAAAATTTATATTATAAACCACTCAAACCCTTAAAAACCCCCGAAAATTTCATTGGTTTTTAAATCTGTTTTAATTTGTAATAAGATTTCAATGAATTATTATATAATTTAATATTCTATAATTTTGGTTAATGACACTAGACCTTCAATTCAATTTATTTTTTGTTAGCAATTGATATATGTCACACATAGTATAGAATCTTGATATCTTTGTAATAATTCAAGAGTATAATATAACTGTTTTATATCAAATTTTGTTGGTTAATGTTACTAGAATAACTTCATTGAAATCGAATTTATTTACTAACCAGTGCTTTAACAAAGCTTATAATTTATCGGGCTTTTGACCTAACATAAAAGCCGATCACTTAGTATATGCAATAAATCCCATTTTGGGTATAAATAATCGAAGTCTTCACTAGCTGCAAAATCAAAAAATATTTTAATCAATATATGTCAAATGCCAATTTTTCAAGACGAAAATACACCAAGAATTATCATTATTGGTGCTGGGTATTTATTATATATACGTATAATGTTAATTAGTCTATTAATTAGATTATAGTATTTCCGGCATCAGTATGGGTATGTACTTGAAAAAGAAATTGAATTTCCATAATTTTGTTATATTCGAAGGAGAGAAAGATGTGGGAGGTACATGGTTTGTGAATACTTACCCAGGAGCCGCTTGTGATATTAACAGCCACCAATACGCATTTTACAATAACTTGAATACTGGTAATATTTATTCAACATAATAACTGGAATAACTATTAATATTATTTAGATTGGAGTAAAAACTTCTCTGGATACGCTGAAATTCAGCGTTATTTAAGCAATACTACTAACAAATTTGAATTGAAAAAACATATTCGATTTAATACTTGGGTGAATCATGCTCACTTTGACACTGAAAGCAACAAGTGGAAATTGGTATACACTGATAAATTGACTCAGAACGAAAGCCAAATCGACTGTGATTATTTGGTAGGAGCTGTGGGAGCGTTACGTATACCTAATATCCCCAAAGAATTCAATAGCTTTGAAGGACCCTGGATGCATTCTGCCCGTTGGGATCATTCTGTCGACTTGACCGATAAAGTCGTTGGAGTTATCGGGTCCGGAGCAAGTGCGGTTCAAATAGTTCCCAGTATTATATATCGAGTTAAGGAGTTACACACTTTCCAAAGAAATCCACCATATGCTGCTCCAAGAGGAATGGCTGAATATTCTCAATGGTTCAAGTTTTTGCTTAATTGGGTTCCCTTACTTCACACTCTCTATTACTGGTACAAATTCTTAGGTAACGAAGTGAGACTCCCTGCTTTTTATACCAACTCTTGGATGTCTAAAATTCCAACTAAGCGAACCGAAGAATATATCAATAAGACGATCAGAGATCCCAGGAAGCGAGAATTAATGAAGCCCAAATATCATTTTGGATGCAAGCGTGTTACACCATCAGACACTTACTATCAAGCAATTGACTCCGATAAATGCTTTATTCATGACGGAAATATTGAAAAAATTCAAGGTCGCACTCTTTATTTAAAGGATGGAACTACCCAAACTCTCGATGTATTAATCTTAGCCACTGGTTTTAAAATTACATCTCCCTACAAAGATATGGACATCGTGAATTTGGATGGAGAGCATATTGATGCAAATTTAGACAAGGTTGGCTATTCTCCACAGCTCAACTATGGTATTACCGCTTCCAAACTGCCCAATTTCTTTATGATGCTTGGTCCTACTACCGGATTAGGCCACAATTCAATTACTTTTATGCTCGAATGCCAAGCTAATTACATCACAAAAATGCTTGCATATATGATTAAAAATAACGTGGCCACTTTTGATCTTAAGCCCGAAGTTGGAGATGCTTATTGGCAATGGGTTCAACGCCGCGTACGTGCTATGGTTTGGCATGGTAATTGTAAATCTTGGTACCAAAACTCTAGTGGTGAAGTAACATTAACCAATCTCATATACTTTAACTGTATGTTAATTTAAAATTTAGGTTTTCACGATCTGGCCAGGTACTTGTATAGAGTACTGGATCAAAACATTATACCCTAACTTTTCAGAATATGTAATTACTTACAAAAATGAATAACCATTTCTTCCTATGTTAATAATGTATGAATATATATTAATAAAATATTATATTGAACTAATAATAAACAAGTATCATTACATTTTTAAAGTATATTTTAAATCTAAATATTTAGTAAATTCATTATAATGATAAAATAATAACGAAAGTAAAAAAATTAATTATATCATTATTTTTAAATAATATATTATAGTTTAATAGTCATCAAACACAATAAAATATTTGATGATAATATTTTTCAACTAATTAAATAATCAAACAGTATTTATAATAGAATATATTATAAATTTTTTTAAATATAATTGTTAAAGGTATTTTTGTTATCTTTTTAATAGTATTTATTATAGTGTTTCAAAATAATTATCCAAAAATATCTGCACAAAATAAAATACTAAATACCTTAATTTTTGAAAATTTTAATCATTACTTTTTTAATACATCTTTTATATTTATCTTTATATTACTTATTCATTATCAATTCATATATTTAAATTATAAAAAACTTGAAAAATGCAAATATATATTTGATTTTTGGAAGGCTTTGACTTAAAGATTATTAATTAACGAATTATAAAATTATTATTCAATATCATATATTAGGCTTAATAGTAAAATATGCTCAGAGATATTGATATTATATATATAATAGTTAGAATAATGAATATATTCAGAACATATCAGCCAATATGTTTGATTCAAAATATCAATTTCAATTCAATTCAGGTCAAATACATATTTTTGTTCAATAAATTTATAATATTCTCATAAAATTCATGTCCTTTAATAAATAGATATATTTATAAAATGAAATACTTTATCCAAAATTTCATCATTAGGGATTGATATTAAATATTAATAGTAATTTTGAAGTTTTTTTTGTATAAAATGGAAAATTGAATAAACTTGATTTTGAATGAAAAAATGACAATAATTATAAAATTCGAATGAGATATTTTACAGAATTCAAGTTTATTTTTAAATTACTCAGGTCAGATCATATTATAAATATCATATAATTAAAATACTATTTATCTACATATATTATAGGATGTATTTCAAAATTCCTACAGGATATATACTAATATAAAAACACTATTACGCTCACTACCCGAGATATATATTATAAAAATATATGGGAACTAAATATATAACAAGATTCCAAATATTATGATATGAATTTGGTAATCAATGAAATAACTATTATATCCTTTTGAATTGCATCGTCACTATGAATTCCGTTCTATACTATCAAAATATAGTCAAGAATCCTATACTCTTACGATATATTCCTATATTATATTTGTATCTTCTATATTCTAGTATTTATCCAGCAAATCACCTTATTCATTAATGTCCTATCATTTCCTTTAGAAATTTTTTGAATCGTTTTCTCACTCAATTATAAATCAATTGTATCAGTTTTTGATTGAAATGAAAATTAAAAAAATAATGAAATTTATTATATAATTTGTTAATTGAAATAGTTTGTTTATTTAATGAAACACAAGTTTAAGTATTCATTATCTCATTTGATATAACATGTGATAATCTTATTAATTATTTAAAACTCGATTTATTTATAAGTTTTCAAAGGATCACATAATTTAATCTGAAAATTGGAATAATAATTACTATTTATAATTGAATTTGATTCTATCAATTTATATTTATATACTTTCACTTTGCTCCTCAGCTTTATATATATATATATATATTAAACTCGATTTATAAAATAAGCCAGGAGAGCCTTTTGAACAATATGGAATTATTTTTAGACCTCAAATATGGGAGTATATTTCATAATCTACTTTAATATTTCATTCGTTCATATTCATTTCAAAGTTGACTGTTCTCAGGTATGGATCAAGCATCAAAGTAGGAACTAGTGTAAAATGAATATTTGATAGTATATAAATAAGGTAAATAACAAAAAGATGTTCCATAGTTAAAATTACTAAATTACCAATATTTCAAGGTGAACCTAAGCCTAAAGTGATAATCATAGGAGCTGAATTCATTATTAAAAATCAAATTTATAATATTGCTTAATATATTTTATACTATAAAATTTGTGTGATTAATATAACTTTCTCTTTGAAAGTATAGTGGTTCAAAAAGTAAGTTCACCAATTTTATATTTTAATAAATAAATAAAGATAAAGTCAAGATGATTTGATTTTAATGATTAATCACTGCCTTATTTTTCAATAATAGGATTTTATACTAATTGTAATTGCTTAAGCCTTTTATATAGCTTTTATAAATTATCTTCAAAATTACACCTTTAATTTTGAAATGCAAAGTTGAAATATCATCAAATCTCTTTCCCTGAAAAAAATTCTTCAGTTTACCAAAACAATTATAATCACAAGAATTTATATTGGGTGAATGTAGTAGATATAGTAATAAAGACCAGTTACTTTCAAAATCAAATGCCCAGTAATTTTAGATATATGTATATACATATATCATTATTTATATAAAGGTTTTTAATTGAATTTTTCTTACGCCAATTTAAAAAATTAATTTTTTAAAATCTAAAATTTATTCTCTTATTATAGTATATTTATGATTGTAATAATTAATAGAACGTTATATCATAGATATTTATACCTAATAATAACATTTGCTTTTATTCAAATAATCTTCGTTTTGGAATTTATGAAGATGGGTTTAATTTTTCAACCTAAACACTCCTATTGTATTTTGTTAGTAGATTATATATTAGAATCTATGATTTATTTAATGCAATAATTTTCTCAAGTATAGAAATATAAGTATTATAATAGTATATATTTACATTAGCTGTATTTTTTCTCTTATTTATTTAACCTCCAATCAAAATATAAGCTTCTTTTACTTTTAGTTTTTGACTAATTTTAAATTTTCATTTAATAAAACAATGATAAAGCTGATATTAAAATGTAGATATCATGCTAGTTCTTGTTTTCAGGTATATAGGTGATATTTGACATATTTCTTAATTTTTTTATTTTTTTAGTTGTTTACAGATTTAAGATCCCCTGAATAAGGTAAGTCTTTTATATCAGATCCTCCAGTTTTAAATTGATTAAGCCAGTTTATAATATTATACTTTGAAAGCCCTTTGCCACCGGTTGCTACTTAGAAATCTTTGTGAACAGTTAATATAGAATGCTTTGCATAGCAGAATATTTTGATCAATCTTCTTTGTTTAGCTTAGATAAAATTTGAAATTGTGTAATATTCAATCATTTTGTTTTTTGTTGAAATTTTCATAGAAAGTTATATTATTTTTATAGTGAATATGATGAAATATTAGATTACTTACTATTATTTAGAATGATACCAAAATTAGAGTGAAGTAATTATGATTAATAAAACAATATTTGGTTTAAGTATTGGCAATTACTTTTTGAACCATTGGATAAAATTAAACTTTCCAACTTTGGTATCCTTTAAGGAGGGAAGGATGTAGGGAGAGTTTGGAAGATTTACATCCATCTAGGTATTGCTTTTGATGCTGAAAATCATACTTATTACTTTGCAATAACTTAATCACTGGGTAGATTGAATTGATATGAATATGATATCTGAATTGGAGTACAAATTATTCTGGACATGATGAGATCCAGAGTTATATGAGTAATACAACTGAATAATTCGAAATTAGGAAGCATATTCAACCCTTGATTTAATCATGCTCACTTTGACACTCAAAGTAACAAATGGAAAGTGATCTATACAGAAATTTAACTCAGTGCAAAAATGAAATTGTTTCTGATTACTTGATATGACCTATCGGTCCCTTGCGTATCCTCAATATCCTAATTGACAAGTTTTGAAGGATTTTGGATGCATTCTGCAAAACGAGATCCTTCTGTAAATTGAAAGGATAAATAACTGTGGTTATTGGCTCTGATGGGAGTGCAGTTTAAGTAGTTTCAAATCCCATTGACCAAGTGAAAGGATTACATGTATTCCAAAGAAGCACTGCACATGTATAATCAGAAGGAAAGGAAGAATATACAGAATGATTCAAATTTTTAATTAAATGGATAACTCTGTTTCACACTCCATATTACTGGTATCGTTTCATAATCGTCAAAAAACATCTTTGCCTTTTACACGGGCTCAAGGCTAAGATAGTTACCTAGAGGAATGAAGAGTATATTATCAAAACTATGATAGATCCGAGAAAGAGTGAGTTGATGATGCTAAAATATCATTTTGGATGTAAACGTGCTACACCATCAAATACTTACTATCGAGCAATCAATTAATCAAAACTTTGTTCACAATGGTAATATTGAAAAAATTCAAGGTCGTACTCTATACTTGAAGAATGGAACTAGTCAAAATGTTGATGCATTGTTCCTTTAACTGGTTTCAATGTCACATCCTATTACCAAGACATAAACCTCATGAATTTAGACGGCAAACTCATCAACACGAACTTTGATAAGAGCGATTATTCTCTTCAATTGAGCTACGTTATTCCAGTATCCAAAAATACCAAACCTCTTTATTATGCTTGGCTCCGCTAAGGGATTGGGTCGCGATCTTGTTGGATTTATAATGGAATACCAAGCTAGTTATGTCACCAAGATGCTTGGATAAATTATAAGGAACAATATTGCATCTTTCGATATTAAGCCAGAAGTTGAAAATATTTTCTGAGTGTTGGATCAAAGTCACTTACATCATACGGCTTAGCATGGTAATTGTAGATCTTGGTACCAAAATTTTAGTGACGAGGTATATATATATTTTATTTATTTTTATTGGATTTAGACACTGTTGATTTAAGTTTCTAGGTAACAAATGTATGATCAAGTAATTGTTTAGAGTACTCTATGAAAAACCACATCATATTCAGAAAGAATATGAACTCACATATAAAATTAAATGCTAATTAATTAATTATTGCAATATTATTATCATAATTTTAATATATTGTTAATTATTAAATTAATCTTATTTCAATTATAGTTTTCATAATATTTCATTATACAATTTTTAATACACATCAGTCTATATAATAATATATTAAATTCAACGATTTCATTATTGTTTACTTTAATAGCTTGAGATCATTATTTTACAATAACTAAATAATATGCAAATATAGGTTTTTGATTGTCATTCCAGTGATATTATTATACCTTTGTTCAATGAGCTTGAATTGCAAAGCATTTCCATTGATTGCTATTTTAATAATTATTATTATATTCAAAAAATTATATAATCCAAATATATATTAATTGCTTCTACACAATTTGATATTATGATCTGCTATATTAACTTGGTAAATCAAGATCAGAATCTAGAAATTTTACCAATTCAACTATTTCAATAATTTAAGGCAACTAAATTATATTAATATTAATATCAGTTTTAGTTATTCTATAAATTCAGTAAGGTCATATACAATATATTCTAAAATGAAAGATATCTGATTACATATGGAATCAATAAAATAATTAATAAATAAACATATTTTTTTATAATAAAGCTGATTCAATTAGATCATGATTGACTATATCAATAGATTGATATATCAGGAATTATGAAACTTTTCCTATCCAAGTAAATCAAAGAAAATTAAATATTTTAATACTTCACAAATATTTGAATAATAATTTATATAATAAAACTATAATAAAATTGTAAATTTGATATTTGGATAGAATCTATAAATAGTGATTTAATAATATATACTATATATCTATTGAGCACATACAAAATGGGAGTTTAGCTAATTTAATCAAGGGCAAAATATTGAATAAAAATCCAAATAGATATCTCAAATTGGATAAATATAATTCAAATAAAATTAAAGAGGAAAAAATGTAAAATATTTAACTACAAACTATGCTCCCAGCAGTGATCTAAGCTGTGACCTTAGCGTTATTACCATCACACTCTAACCAACTGAGTTATGGGAGCATTTGAGTTAGGAATCTTTTGATTCATTTATTTTCAAAATTTAGTTTTTATATTAACATCAGTTCATTGCATTTTATTCGTATTATAGTTTTGTTCTATTCATAAGATTCATAACTATTACTTTCATCCATAAGTCAATATCACTAATTCACTATTAATTTTTTAAGTTATATACTTTCTTATTCATTTTTCTTACCAAATTTTCTATACATTATATTTAAAACTCTTTGATCCAAAATCAAGTTTTATTGAAATATAATATTTTGATAATTTTAAATTATATTTAGAAATAAGCCATTTGTTCTATTTATATAATTTAACATTAAACTGTAATGTAATAATATATATTAAAACATTTTTATTGACTTTGTATTTATTCCATGTAGTTAAATACATATATATATTATAATGTATTTTAATGCTAATACTAACTAATTGAAAGTTAATAATTTTAACAATTAGTATTGAATATGTTGCCCAAAAATTCAAATTATATTGATTCGAATGTTATTATCATTAAAATTATATAAAACGATTAAAATATATATGATTTATTCTGCTAGGATAAATAGTATTTATCAATAATTTTGGATAAATGATTGAATTTATATATAATAATTTTCAATAATTAGAACCCTGATATATCAAATAAAATTGTTTCAAACAGTGAAATGCATAATTCTAAATCAATTCTATATTTATACTTAAACAATGATATTTCAATTTTTTTTTGAATATTTTTTGTAATATTTTATTTTCAATTAAATTAATCTGTTAAAATTTAATCATATCGATAAAATATAACTCAATTGATTAAAATTGTGTAAATTTTAAGATTACGAGTCTCGCTTCTTAACAAAAATTGTGTAATAACTCATTTTATTTCATAATTTATATTATCATAAACGCACTATTAAAAAGCGGCGCGAACAATAATTTGAAATCGAATCCAATATTTGATTCGAGATATTTAAGCCAACCTCTGCCAAATTAGCTCAAAACTCAATTAATTTGAAATTCGATAAAAATGTCAATCTAATCCCATAAAGTTGGCGATAAATTAAATTTGCTCAATGATCAGACATCCAAAATCTATTGAAATAATCTTATCTAAGAATTAATAACGTTTCAACAAGTATAAAAATGGCTATCGCTCCCATCAAAGGCAGACTCCACCGCGGACTTATGGTCGACTTGGTCGGCTCTATCGGTTTAGGCCTCATCGCCGGTCAATTGTACTGGAAATACTACCATCTCCCTACTCTCAAGCAAATTGACGACTTCTACGCCAAGCAAAAAGCTTTGAAGACTGAACAATAAGTCTCATTCAATTTCAATCACGTAACAAAACCGACCGTAAACGTCAGCTCAACTTTCAAGAATAAATTTGTCTGATATTATGTTCGGTTTGACTCTTTTATTTTTAAAGACTTGGAAAAGATTAACACATCACATTACTATTTTCTAATTTTTTAAATTTACATCACCGATCTTTAAAATTAGTTTTAATAGGGTATATATTATTCTTTATGTACTGATATTATTATCTTGCATTTTGCAAATCTTGACATTATTTTGAATTTTGAAAATTTAACTTTCATATGATCATTCTAGTAGATTTTCTTTTAAAATTTAATTGTTGCTATTATCCTAGCTTTCATATTTATCATTACATATTTACATTTATTCAATTCTATCATAATTTGTTGAATTTAGATCTATTTAATATTGATCTAATAATTTTAATTTAAATTTTTTAGCCTTTTTTTATTTAGACACAATAAAACTCTCTTTTTAATTTAATTTTTTCAACAGATTATTACGTGATCAATTAATCAATATACTATATATGATTAATACTCAGGTTATTCAAACTAAAAATAAATTTATTATTTTTTTACCAAATTTAATGTTATAATTCATCATATTAAATTTTACATACAATATTGAAATGTCTAATTATTCTAAGTGTTATAAAATTTTATGTTCACATTTATTAGAAATTAATCAGTCATGTAATAAATAATTTTTCAATAGTCAAATGTAATATTATTAATTGTAAAATATTAAATAAATTAATAATATGAACACGCTGTGTGATATAATAAACAACTATAATCATAATTTATACGCTCCAAAATTATTTTATCTTAAAATTTCAAATTTCTATTTAGTTTGTAATTAATATCTCATAATATACAAACTGAAAATAAAGAAATTTAATATTTTATAATTAGTTTAGATCTGAATATTTAAATATATATATATATATATATAACTTATGTCTATCAACAGTATTGTTAAATATACTATTCTAAACTTTATGATGTAAATATATCTTTTTTTATAATTTGTCATTTTTTGGCCTTGAAAAATTAGTCATGACCTTTATGACAAACCCATTTCCTGTCTAATATATCCTTCCCTTATATTTATTGATAACTATTTTATTATTTATATGTTATATGTTAATATAGAAAACAGATCTATTTAACATTTTAATTAATTTTGATATAATGTATAAATTACTTGGGCACGGTTTGTGAAGATTGATAGACAAAACTCTTTGAATATTGCATAATATTGTAAAATAAAATTATTATGAAAATGATTTGTATGATATAATTTCGGTGTTCAAAATCATGTAATAATTCGAAAATTTAGTGTTATATTCTAAGTATCATCAATATTTGATCAAGTTTTAATTTGAAATTATTTTGAGTATGTTTATTATTCATTTTTTTACCTATAGTCTACTCAATAATCATTTTATTAAATATTAGTTATATGTAATTTAAATATAACCTATGAATTTATATATATATATTTATATTCTCAAATTTTTTTTATTACAATCAATATAATAATTGATTTAATGTATATCCATTATTTTTAAACTATGAAAAATCATTTATTATTAAACCAAACACCAAATAATATATACTATAGATTTTAAAAAGAATCTACTTGAAATCTGTCAAGCTAAATATATTGAACATAATGTTGATTAAAAATTATATAATATATTATATAAGAATTTTATAAACCCAAATATCAAGTTTTTACAGAATGATACATTAGGTTATATATGTAAGTCAATGAATTTGTCATAATATTAAATGCAATATGTTTGTATTTTAACTAAATAATTAATACTTATTTTTGGTATTTGAAATATTGTAAATTAACATTAATTACAAAGGATGATATAAATGAATAGAATATTATATCAGTTGATTCTATCAAATACAAATCTCTGATATTAAATTTTAGCAATTTTCTTATATAAATTGATTTATTTTAGGGAAGTGATATCACATCGCAAAATGTCCTGAAGGAGTTCTGTCTATTTAATATTTTTACATAAGCGTTTATCATTTTATTTAAAATTTTGGTAAAAGTTTAGCTGAATATTGGGTTATGAAATTATAACAAAATACTATTTTACCAATCCTTATTCAAATGAATTTTTAAAATTATTTTATTGGAAATTATATGGTATATGATTTGTTTTATTGACAATTTGATCATCATAATTTTGACAAAAATTCAAGTCAAAATTATGGTTTTAATTAAATAAAAATTTTTAAAAACAAGTAGATGATTCAGTCAAATTTGGAAATAAAATAACAGAATTAAAGAGCTTTAGTCAGGTCAAATTATACTAGATATTAGTAAATAGATATCGGATACAAACTAAGGTAAATAGGTGAACAAGCACTATTGACCAACTCTATTAATATCCAATGGAAGTTATTAAGTGTATCTTAAAAGTTTGGTAATTCAACTTAGAACAAGTTGAATAGGTAAACTTAGACCCCATACAAAAAACTTGTTAGGGGCGATACAAACTCCCTTGATTTAACACAACTGTAACGATATAAAAAATCATTGATTATTAGTATATATTGAAATATATACTGGATTATTAATCTGACTTAATTGTGTATATAGAAAATTATTAAATTGTAAATTTTTGTTGATTTTATATTGTTGAGAGGAGTGATTCGATCAAATAAAATTATGGGATTATTTTCTAATAGTGAGATATTTATTTAAATCTGATTATTCAACTTAATTATTTTGATTCTACAAAAATTATAAAATATTTTATTAAAAACATATTCCATCAATTAATCAGATATAAATATTAATATTTTCACTATTATACTAAACTAACCCTTGTTTAAAATATTGAATAACTATGAAATTAAATATTCAACCAAATTTAAATAGTTTAAGTCAAGACAATGTTGAACAGTCACCTGTGCTAAATCAATTAAAAGATGATGCTTTACCCACAATTGATGAAAATTCCATATCCGAAAGTCCAATATTAATATCACCTCCTTATACTCTACCTATTAACAAGGAAAGTTCAATTGACAGCAGAACTGATAATAACCTTGAAGTAGATAATGATGAGCTAGATTTAGCCTTTAATGATTCTGAACCCCAAAAGCTTCGAAGATCTTCTACGGCGTCGATGACCCGAAATAGTCCTCACTATGGTAGACGCACAAGTTTAGACCGTAGCTTATCAGATAATTCCCAGTCTGGTGGAAGTGGAAATCAGGCTAACTTCTCCAAACAGGTTTATTTTAGACATCTGACTCAACTTCGCCATGAACAGCTGGTACAGGAGCCTAAGCGACTTGAGACAAAGTTGACAACCTTGCAGAGAACTGTCACTGATACTTACCAGTCACAATTAGACTTGGTGAATCAATTAGGTGATCTATTAAATAGGTACAAAACCCAAGATCATGATGGTTTATCTGAGTTACTTAACAGTCAACTCAATTCAAAGTTGTCAGCCACTAGCGATGCATTGGCTACAGTTCAAAAGGATAATACACAATTGGAAAAGTGCTATTCTGACCTACATCAAACTCTATTACCTAATCATGCTAAGCTTCAAACTATTTTGAACAGCCCTGATCTTTTGGTTCAGCTCATTCGTCGTAAACGTTGGCTAGAGAGCATTCAACTTGCTCGCTACTTAACAGATCAGTTGCCTCAGAAATTCAAGTCCAAACCCTCAAAATTAGTCGACCAGCTTAAATCAGCAGGGGAAACTGGATTAAACCTAATTGCCAAAGGATTATTTACAGATCTTAACTATGCGCTTGAAAATTACCTTAGCCAAAAAACTAGTCAAGTAAATGAAAGCTTGAAGAAAGTCAAGAAACTAATCCAAAATATGATTGAACTAAAGGCATTTGAAAATATCGAGTTAGAGCAACTTATTGGTGTTGTTATCATCGGCAAGAGTCAGGAGCATTTAAAAATTGTTCCATCTAATGATATTTATTTGAACTTACACCTCAAACTTTTCCAACTATTTTCTGAACTCATCCAAACCACTCCATTCGGACCCATCCTTCAAGGTGTTTTAACTACTTTGAATATTAAGCTTCAGCTCGAGTTGCCGAAGCGCCTCAACCAACTAAACCAATTAAGCTTAATTGGACAAATGTACAAGCTCAACCATCCTCTTCTAGTCCAGCTTCAAAAACTTGGAATGGACCTGAAACCATGGCTCGAGCCTCTACTGACCCAAAAAGTGCTCAATCTCACGCACTCTTTAATCCTTACAAAGGTTGAAAACTTCCAATCTGAAGATCTTGATGTACAACAACTCACTTCCAATGTAATTGACAAATTACCAACAACTATAGACAGTTCCACAAATCCCAGCTCATTGAAACTCGTCCCAAGTTTGAAGCAACTACACAATGAATTCATCGCCATCTGGAATGAGTTACGATTCATAGGATTTTTGAGTATTCGTCACAGGTTGTACGAGCTCCTTGAACTGGAATTGAATGGTTTAATAGATTGGACTCAGGATCTTAAACTCGAATCCAGTAAGCAGGAAGCAATAACCAAACTTGTCAAAAATCTTTTTGTTCCTTACCATTTGTCATGTTTGAAGGATGGTATCTTTGGTGGGATATAATTTGCTCAAATTAAAATTATTAATATTCAATCAAACATTAACCAAAATAATGTTAAATTTAATATTGATATTTATTACCTTGAATTTGAAATAATGGGAAATTTTTTAATTTCCGATTTTTCAAACATATTATTAGTTTGAAATGAATAAATATATACAAAGTTAATAGGAAATTATATATTTTTAATATATATATATATATATATATATATTAGTTTTTTTGATTAAAAAATTAACTTTTTAAAATTGGTTGTTTAATTTAATCATGCTTAAACCAAATAGTGATCATCAAAAGTTTTTTATTTTGGTATCAGTAAAACTTAACCATAAACCCTCTAAAATTATTCAAAATTTACAAGCAGCTTTTGGTAATAAAGCATTATCTAAATTAACAATTTATCACTGGGTAAATTATTTTAAGGCTAGGAGAGAAACTATTCAAAACCTGTTAAAATCTAGAAAACTAACTTCAATTGTTACTCTTTCAATTGTAAATAGAGTGAAAAAATATATTGAAAAGCACCTTTTTATTTTAGCTAGAGAATTATCTAAGCACTTTAACATTAGTTTTACAAGTATTTTATATATTTTAAAGTTTAAACTAAAATTAATAAATAAAAATGTAAAATAGATACCTTATAATTTAACTAAAGCTTAAAAAAAAGCTAGAGTAACTATTACTAAATAAAACCTATTGAAATATTACTAGAAGCTTAAACTTTTACAGTGAATAATTACAATTGATGAATCTTAAATCCCTATGTATAATCCTTTACCAAAACACAAATCAAGATGCTAGATTAAGCTAAATCAACCCCCTCCACAAATCCCTTTAAATAAACACTTTGTTAATAAGCAAATGTTAATTATTGTAATGGATTATAATAGTATATGCTATTTTTATTTAGTTCCTGAAAGAAAATTAATTAATAGTAAATTATATATTGCTTTTTTAAATAAAAGTATTTCTAATTAGTGTTCTCAATATAATTTGAGAAGACCTATTATTTTGCATAATAATTGTAAAATACATAAATCTAAAGCTGTAAAAAACTTTCTAATTAAAAATAACTGGAAAAAACTACCACATCTAGTATATTCCCTTGATTATAACCTATGTGATTATAATTGCTTTAGGCAATTAAAAAACCAGCTTGCAGGAAAAAAAATTTCTGCAGGAAAATTTAATTGGTTTGTGAAACATCAAATTTTAGTCCTTAATAAAAAGAACTGTTTTTTAGGTGTTAGAAGTTTGCTAAAAGTATAGCAAAAAGTTATTAATAATAAAAGAAACTATTAAATTTATTTTATATATTTATTTTTATATATCATATATTCAAATGTTTATTTATTTTTAATTGCAAAAAATTCCCATTATTAAAAATGTAGAGTAATATTTAATAATATTGACAGTTTCATTTTCTAATCATATTAATCAGGATTATTATTCAATAAAAATTAAGTTGAAATATCAGTTTGTTATAATATTATGAAGATATGTATTGAAAATTATTAATAAAATTTTAATTGAGTTGCAAAGTATTTATGTAAATATAATGATCAATATCATAATCTTATTTAGAGATAAATTTATATAAAATTAAAGAGCTAATTAAAGAAATTAAGACGAATTGCTATTGTAATAAAATTTAAAATCATTATCCTCGATTATTATTTTTAACTTGAATTTCAAAAATTTAAAGGAACTTAGTTCAAATGATAGAGTGCTCACTTAACATGCGAGAGACAAGGGGAATATATTGATTTTCCATAGCAAGATTACAATTGTAAATTTTATTTTCAATATCTATATTATTTTACAATCTGGATAATGACAAATTATTTTTGAATTTATTTATAGTGGCATTTGTTATCATAAAATCTTTAAGTCGTCAGATTTTATTTTACTTTTCTTAATTTAATTTCGATACTTGTAATTTATTTTGTTTTCAATTTCTAATCAATAAAACAGAATATTTCAATGAATATTATAAATAAAACATATTGATATATCAATTTATTTTTGTAATAGTCTAATGTCAGTTAATTAATGATATTTAATCAAAATTTCATAAATGTGCAAGATTACATTCATTAGATATTATTAATTATAATGAAGGAAATTATTTTGTATATTTTTAATATAATTTAGTTATTTAATCAACAGAAATATTTTTATTTATATATTGAAAATGAGATTTATGTTCAATATTGGAAAAAATGATAATAAGATATGATAATCTAATCAATCAATCCCATAATTATTTTATAAATTAAATATACTTCATTGATCACATTATTATCATAGTAATAAATCCAAAGTCAATAAAAATAAATCAATCAACCAGAAAGAATATATTAATAATTTGGTTTAATTTTAAAACATCTAAAATGACTTTAATCAGACAAATTTCTCGCCCTTTAAACCAATTAAAATCTCAACAATTTCGCGTTGCTAAGCGTTTTGGTTCCACTGAAACTCAAGCTAATGATATTAAATTCGCTCCTGAAGGTTTCGGAGCCGGAGTTTGGAAGAAATTTTTAATCGTTGCCGGTCTCGTGTTCGCTTGGCCTACCGTCGATCGTCTCGTTTTCAACCAAGAGAACCATCCTTTCACCAAATGGCTGGATTATCACACTGAAAAGGAAGAAGAAACTAAAAAGATTGAATTTGCCGCTTTAAAAGCTGCCCAAGAACGTGCTGCCCTTAGGTAATTGAAATTTATTTTAAAATTTTAATTTTAAAGGGACTCATTATGAATAATTTAGATTGCTCGATACCGAATCTCACTCTATTGGTTTCAAAAAAATTAGAGCTCCTGAATTGTTGACTAGAGCTTCTCCTCACTGTGTCGAAGTTGGCACTCAAGCTGATTTAACTAAGCTGGATAGATATCTCTAAATTCTAATCTGTCCATTTTCATTTCAAATCAAAAACTTTCTTTATCAAATGAACTCAATTTAAATTTTATATATTATTACTTAATAATTTAATAATATTCATTTAATTTTACAGACAGTTAAACTGATTATTTAACAATCAATATTTAATCGATATTAATCAGTGATTTTTGATTCAATAGCTCATCAAGAGCAATAATTTAATATATGATATTTATGCTATCATTTATTCCTATATTTAATATATTGAATTTTTTTATAGTATTAAACGAAATTTTTCGAAATTTATTTATTATGTTTTATAATGTACATCATTTTAGGGAATTTTCATCAAGATATCAGTCAAATTATTTAGGTTATAATGGTTGATCTAAAAATGTTCTAATAATTATTAAAACCTCATAAATTATCGGAATTATTATATAAAGTAACCTATATATTCAAATGATTATTTTTCAGTTTTTTATATCAACCTATAATTATAAAATTTCTATGTAAAATTCAATCGAAATATAACATAATAATTAAAGAAAATATAGAATTAATAGTTATAATAATCGATTTTTCAAGGTACTTTGATTAAAGAAAATTAATATAGTGTTATTTATTATAATTTTTTTAATATTCGATTGAATAATCATGAATTATGTGTAATAAAAAGTGGCGAATAACATACTAAAAAATGATGAATATTGATAATTTTATTAGTTTTATATCAATCCCATAATAATTATTAATAAAATTAATTCTGCATTAAATATAAAAGCTAATTGACCCCCAATTCACGGAGCTAAAATAAGTTGCCATTTCTATCATTAAAATCTTTAAAATAATCACTTCTCTATCAAATAATAGCTTAAATTGAAATAATTTATATTTATTAATAATAATAATGAGTTCAGAAGATTTAAAATCCTATCAAGTTCAATTAGACCAAGTAAATTTAGCTTTAGAAAAAGATCCCAACAATTCCGATTTATTAACTTTACAAAATGATTTAAAAGAATTAATCAATTTGATAGCTTCAGCTTCTAAAGAGCCCACAGCTTCTACAACTTCATCAGGTAAAGATAAACAACGTCAAGAAAATATTTCTTCCACTACATCTAGTACAAATAAAACTAAAAAATTTAAGGTTGGCGATAGTTGTCTTGCCAAATGGAGTGGTGACAACCAGTATTACGAAGCAGTCGTCTCCGGTGTGACTGACATTGGTGAAATTATGTACTCCGTCGTCTTTGTCGGTTATGAAAATATCGAATTGGTTAAACAAGCTGATATCAAACCTTGTAACGTGACCAGACCTCCTGTACCAGCTCCTAACAATAAGCGCTCTGCTGGAGCTGTTGACGATGCCGAAGCCAAGAAAAAGAAGAAGCCTGCTACTGGCGGCCAACCCAAGAAGGAAAATGAAACGGTACAGAAACAACAAGCATGGCTCAATTTCACTAAGAATGCAGCTAAGAAGAAATCCATCAAAGCGCCTCCTATCAATCATAAATCAATCTTCGCCACCCCCGACAATCCCAACTCCAAGGTGGGCGTTATTGGAAGTGGAAGACCAATGACCGAATTCCGACAAAGAGGCAAGCATTTGTATAATAACGAATCATAATTTTTCTTATGTGAAAAATTCCGAATATATCAAGACCTCTTTTTCCATCTCTTTTTTATTTTTTTTTCATCGTATTTTTCAAAAAAGATTAAAAATTGTATTTACAACGTCACAACTACTCTCATTCAAATTATTTTTATTTTAATCTTTGATTGTTTTTCTTATGTTTGCTAATTTCTCAAATTAGTCAATTTTACAATCATTTACTCCTTCAACTCATAAATATTCTAACAATTGAATATTTTACAATCTGAAATAATTTTTCATGAACATCCATCCCATTATAAGAATTTATTTTTATCAACATTCAGTACATTCACTACTTTTAAAAAGTTTGGTTTTTGGATTTATCATTATTTGTACTTTCTTAACTGATTTTAACTCTTTTACTCGTTGTATCAAGAATGATAAGTCATAAAATACTTTAAGAGTTTTCAAATTGATGAGATGCAAAAATAAATAGTTGGAGAATATTTTAATTATATAAATAATCATAATTGAATTTAACAGAATATTTATTCTATATTACTTGTAAATGATATTGTTGATATCAAAAGATAATTTATTATCATTAGGCCAATCAATGCATACTATGTTGAGTTTTGATAATATAGGATTTAGAATATCAATTAAAAATAAAAATGATTTCGCAATTTATTTCATATTATCAAAAGATTGGTGTCTGTTTAAAATTTTTTATAGCATATATCATTTAAAAAAACTAAAATATCTTTAAAGATAATATTAATTGAATTAGTCAAATATCATTTCAATTACACAAATTTAATATTGGATTCATGAAATTTCTAGAAATAGATTTTGAATAAACTGGTGATACAATTTAAACAAAATAAATTTATTTTTCAATCATTGTAACTATGCTGAAAAAATATTAATAGGAATTTCGTATTAACTACAATAATACAATTCAAAAGGTAGTCTTTGTGGATAAGTGTGTATGCTGTGGCTCGAGTTTACTCAATTTAAATTTTTCAATTAATTTAATATTGATTAAAAAATTTAATATATAAATATATATATTAATGAGATTTTGTTTATCATCTTAATTTAAGGACTATTTAATAATTTTTTAAATAATCCAATTTTATTATGTATTATATGATGAATATAATTATTAAGTCATTACTATATCTTAATATCCTTATAACGAATAATACTTATATCTCAACAAAATAAAATAACTAATTAATAATTATTGTTTTTTCAATGGATGTTTGATATACAATTATTAGTATGAAGGAAAATTGACTCTCTTATAAAGATATAATATTATTTCCAGATATATGGTAGATAATTGATTATGATTAATATATTTGATTTGAACTATAAAAAATGAAATTTATTGAAAATATATTCAGTTATATTAAATGTTATTGGATAAGGCTTTACAGATACTGATATCAAAATTTTTTCATTTATATTATTTAAACTATAAAGCATGATATAATATATTTTACAAACTCGATAAAAAGAAACAATCTTATATTTTTTCGAGGAATATAAATATATAACATTAGGATTTTATTATAGTATATAAATCTCTCTTTCAAAAATCCAAAGCGATTTTTTGTCAGTTAAAATATATCACATTATTTACAAATATCAAGGTTTGAATATTATTTTTTCAAAATAGGATATATTTATATTCTATGATTTATACAACAGCTATAAGGAAATTATTATATTCTCAATTTTGTATTTTGTCTTTATGTTGAAATACAGAGTAATAGATGATAATAATTTAATAAATTGTATAATATTGATGTACTTATTAAATTAGCCATTAATTTTCCTTCTCAATTTTATTACCATTATTTGACTATCAACTCAATAATTTGAAAACTAATACCACATCAAAAAATTACAGGTTATTCTAAATTAAACTATTGCTTTTAAAATGTTTTATTAAGCTTTAATTGATAGATATTCATCTTTCCAATATAGTAAAATTATTTCCATATGTTTCATATTAAATTACCGGAAATTTTACTCTAGGCAAACTTTAGAAAAGCTTAATATATATTAACAATATCATTAGGTATATAATAAATAAAATAATTTTCACCCTCTTAATTTGTTTAAGCTTCCTTTAATTAAGTATTTTTTTAGTATTATAAACTTTTAGGTGTAAATTAGTTCAATAATATTTAGCTTGTTACCAAAATCATTATCAATTTATATTATATGTTTTTTATGCATGTATTAAATATAATTATACTATATTAAATCTGTCTAGTCAGTTTTATAATATATAATAATAAATATCAAATCATTAAAATTATGTGTTAGAATACTGAATTTAAATTTTAAAAAATACTCATTTTTTGAAATTTAATTTTCAGTCAGATATAAATAGGTGTGAGATAAATCTTATTATATTATCATATGAAATTACATATAATAAATATTAATTAATATCGGTTGTATTGGAAATTGCATTGTTTTAATTAATATATATATATATATATATATATTATTGTTGGTATTAAAAATATCATGTATTTGTTAAATAATTCTTCTAGATTTATATATGCTAAAAAATTATTCCACAAATACATTGTTATTAATCACTATTTTTTAATAAAATATAATTGTATCTTATAATATAATCTATTCTTTTATATTCGGTTTTTCATTATTTAATCCAAAATTTGATTGGTAAAATAACTAGGTTTTCAATAGACTAAAATTCTATTAATATATAGGCAAGAGTATGTAGTATAAAGTGATACTAATTTATCTGAATAATATATTTCAAAAATTCACTGGTTATATAATTAATTTTATCATAAATGATTAATTTTCATATTCGAAAATGAGAAATTTCATTTGAAATACAGTGATATAAAATAGCAGGTATTTAAATTCAACTTTAGTTAAAAAACATTATATTAATATTAAATTAATATTATTTTTGAATAATTTAAAATATTTGCCACAAGTTAAAAAAGCCCTAATTCGATAATGATATTCATAATAAAATATTGACAACTGATTTCATGACCAAACTTAATGCCCAACACGATAAAATATACACCAATATAAAAATTGTTATAAAACATTATTATTATTATTATTATTATTATTATGCCAACTGATCTTAGACAAAATGTATTCAAACTAACAATACAATTAATTAATTATTATAATTTTTCATTAAATTACCAAAATCAAAATATCATTTTAATCAATAAAATGAAAGGAAGATATGAATATATTGATAAATTAAATTTTTTAATACAATGAGGATTAATGATTTTTAAAAATTTTAATCCAATATAATTTAATAATTCATTAATTTGAATGATTGTATTAACTATTAATTTAACACTTCATATGATTCAAGGATTAATTGTATTTAATAAAATGGATAATGTTCTCTGCATTTATTAATATAATATTACTAATAATGATAATAAATAATATTACAATGAAGCAAGTAAAATATGCATTATTTTTAAACTAAACCTATTTAATTAAATTATAATGTGAAAAAGAATGTCAGAAATATTTGAAAAATTGATAAAAAAAGTAGAATTAATAGAATGAGGTAATTTCTTAAGTTTGGTAAATGGAAAATTTGATTTTTTCGGTGGTGTAGAAAATTCATCCAATTATATTGGTAAGTTTTTACGGAATTATATATAATCTAGATATATACACTATCCTCAAATTTGAAACATATTAAATTGCCTAGTATAATCTATATAAAAGTAGTTATTTTTGAAATCGGATTTCTAAATTTAATCAAAACCCGTGTCTTATTGGTTGTATCACCAAAATTATTACCGTAAAAAGTACTCAAGTTATTGAGTAAAATAAATTATAATAATAAAGAATAATACTACAATCAATTTAACTTTATATAAATATTAATATATCGAAACTATTTAAAGTATATAAAGGATTTTTTAGAAAACTATAAAAAAGATACTATATGTATTTGATATAAAGTTAATCAATAGTTTATAACTTAACAAATATATCTAATCCCCTATTACATTTTTCACAGTTTATTAATCCAATCTTACGATATATTGACGATTAATGCAAATTACACTTATATAATCACAAGATAATGTTGGTAATCATGTGAAATCCAAAGTATTAATCTATTTAAACTAACCTTAGAAGTCATTAACCATAATCAAATCGTATTCATTTTTTATTACCAAATATGACGAAATTTGCAAGATATTCAGATGGAACTCACCCAAAAGTGGTCATTGTAGGAGGAGGGTAAATTCAAGTTCATTATATATTATTTTTTAATATTGATGAATATCATTAGTTTATCTGGAATTATATTGGGAAATTATCTCAAGACAAAGTTGGATATACATGACTTTTTGATCTTTGAAGGTGAAGAAGACGTTGGAGGAACATGGCAAACTAATACCTATCCAGGATGTGGATGTGATGTGAATAGTCACCTTTATTCCATGTACAATAATTTGAATCCAAGTAAATCAATATTATTAAAATTTATTAATGTGATGACTAACTATATCTGATTAGACTGGTCTAAGAGCTTTTCAGGAGCTAAAGAAATACAAAAATACTTGTCTGAATCAGTTGATAAATTTGATATCAGAGAGAATATTTTATTCAATACGTGGGTTCATAAATGTGAATTTGATACTCTAAACAATGTATGGACTTTAACTTATAAATTGAAGAATTCGGATGAAGAGCGTACTGCGATTGCAAATATTTTGTAAACTTAAACTCATATTAAAGATATTAATAGATTAATAATATCAATAATTTAGAATTTCGGCATCTGGTGGTCTAAGGATTCCTAATTATCCGGAAAAATTTTCTTCATTTAAGGGTCCAATCACTCATTCTGCAAAATGGGACCATAATATAGATTTAAAGGGCAAGAAAGTTGGAATTGTTGGATCTGGCGCAAGGTATATAATTTGCACATAAATATAATAAACGACATTAATAAAATAATAAATTTAGTGCTGTCCAGATCGTACCTTCTATTGTGGACCAAGTTCAAGAGTTGCATATTTTTCAAAGAACTGCTCCTTATGTTGTACCTAGAAGAAATTATGAATATCCCCAAATAGTAAAATATTTATTTACATATATTCCATTCTTGTTAAAATTTTACTATTGGTTCAATTTCTTTGCTGTAAGTTTATTTTCATCCATAAATTTCATTATATCACTGATTTGCTATCTATACTTACTTTAGAATGAGCTCAAATTGAATGCATTTTATACTGGATCTTTACTAGCCAAGTTGGTCACTTGGTTCAACCGTCGCTATATAAGATCTCAGATTAGAGATAAGTATAAGAGAGAAGCGATGATACCTAATTATCATTTTGGATGTAAGCGAGTCACCCCTTCTGATCATTATTATGCTGCAATTGATAAGGATCACGTATTTGTTCATGATGGAAATGTTAATGAAATCAAAGAGAGAACATTATACTTGAAAGATGGTACCACCCAAACCGTCGATGTACTCATACTTGCAACAGGCTTCCGTGTAACTGATAGATTTAGCGATTGCGAAATCGCTACAATTGATAAAATTCCAGTTGACAAAATAATGAATTCTGGAAAACCAAAGTTACAATATGGAATTACTACATCAAGAGTACCAAATTACTTCATGACACTTGGACCAACCACTGGACTTGGGCATAACTCTATTACTTATATTATAGAATGTCAAGCAAATTATATTGTCAAAATGATTGAGAAAATGATGATTTATGACGTTGCCAAAATCGATTTGAAGCCAGAGGTGGGAGAAAAATACTGGAATTGGGTACAACGACGAGTCAAACCAATGGTATGGCATGGTAATTGCAAGAGTTGGTATCAACTTGACAATGGCGAGGTGAGTCAAACTGTTAACTTCTTGTCGACATTGGAATAATTATATTTAATATTTTAGGTTATTGCTATCTGGCCAGGAACATGCATTGAATATTATTTGAAAACTCGAAATCCGAGATTATCAGATTACGAATGTACTGCTAAATTTGAAACTTATTAATATTTTTATCTACAATAAATATTGCTTTAAATTACTAATATTGGATTATAAGATATTTATCATTTGAATTATTATAGAGTAATGAAAATATAACACTGTGAAATTTATCACTAGGACAATTTAATGAAAAGATTTTAGAAATATTTTTACAAAATTTTAATATTTAATTTTTGAGTATAAAATTGTATGAGTTTTATGAAAAACAGATTTTAAATCAAATTAAAAATTTTTATAATTATTTTTAATAATTTTTCAAACCTGATTATTATTCTCAAAAAGAATAATAATCCATTTTATTTGGGGACAAAATTTTATATATTACCATGTTAGTCTAAATACATTGAAATGTTTAATTTTATCTCCCATTTGTTCAAATTTTTTATATTTCCAAAAAAAAATTATGAAAGTATTAATTAAAATTCTTATATCATTATGTGTAATAATAGCCATATATATATATATATATATATATGGAGATATTATTTTCAATTGCAAATTTATTACGTCATAAAAAATCATCGATAATATTTCTTTTTTAATTTGAAATTAATTTATTTTCATGAATTTTATATATTTCTAATTTTTAATATATTATTTATTTAAAACTTCAATAACTAATAATTATCAAGGATTCAATTATATTCTATTATTAATAAATAAAATAAAATCTAATGATTTGTATTATTAAATAAATATATATAAGTTTGAAATAATATTGAATAATAAGTGATTTAATAGTTATGATTCTATAGTATTGCTGTATTGATAAAATATATTATATTTTATTATATACATTATTATTATTATAATGTTTTGTTTGATTATATATGTTTGTCATAATAATATTTGTATCTATTATATTATAAATTAAGTTTAATATATAGAAATAAGGAAAATCAAATATAAGGTAAAATAATTAAGGAATATTTTATA
>JNEM01015052.1:0-18189 GCA_000697335.1 Conidiobolus incongruus B7586 | reverse complement strand
TATAAATAATTTTAGAGAGTTTATGGTTTAATTTTATTAATACTAAAATAAAAATTTTTTGATAATTATTATTTAATTTAACCATAATAAAATTAAATAATTAATTTTACAAAATTATTATTTTAATCAAAAAAATTAATATATATATATATAACTTAAAGCTATATATTTTCTTATTTATTTTATATATATTTTATTACTCAAAACTAATAATAAATTTGAAAAATCAGAAATTAAAAAATTTCCAATTTTTTTAATTTTATAGTAATATTTAATTATAAATGTTTTGATTTAAAAGAATTTGATTGTAAAAAGTTAATATATATATATATTAGATTATATTAAATATTTTGTATATTATATTAAATCAAATTAATCAAAATATTTTATTAATTAAAACAAATAAAATAAATTAATATACTCTATGTGATTTTTATTTGATATATATAACCAAACTGATATATTTTTTTTGACAAAATTGGTTATCTAATTAATAGTGAATATAAAATCAGTTAATTTTATATTATATTATATTTGAATATTAAAAAAATTATTAAAGAATTTTATTAGAAGTATATTATATTATTTTAAATAAATATTTTTTTAAAAAATAATTTGAAAAATATAATCCAATATTAATTATTTTCTAATATCTTTATTTTTCAAATGAATATTTTTTAAAAAATAATTTTATTTTATAATATAATATTATAAAATTTTTATTTTTTCATAATCCTTTCCAATTTATCAATAATAAAAATTCATTCTAACCAATAGGCTAGTAATCTGAATTATATTTAGATTAATAACCTTTATAAATATGTTTTTTATTTTCCAGAACTTTTTTTTAAAATCTCTAAAATCTTTAAACTTTTCTTGAATTAATTAATATTTTCAGCAGAATATGTTGATAGCATATTAAAGTTGATTATGGTCAAATTAACAAATTGTTGAAGATGATTGTATTGGATAAATAATATATTGAAATTAGAGAATTTCAAATTTTTAAGAGTGTTTTTGCAAGTATATTGATTTTAAATTAATTCATATTGAAAAAAGTTATTAAAATATACCCTATTTTTGTAATATAAGAAAAAACTAGAGGGTGCAATAAATATTAAATATTTGTGATTTGGGAGCTTATTATGAATAATTAAAGACTAATCCTTCTAATTGATAAGAAAAGCAATATGCAAATCTTCAAGGTATGAAAATTAAGTTAAAATATTAATATAGAAATTAAATAATGATATAATTTTAAGATTGAAATTAAACAAATAAATTAATAAATAATATATAAAAATTAATGAATAATATAAAATTAATAGTTTTTTTTATTATTAATAACTCTTTTTTATACTTTTGATAAGCTTTTAATATTTAAAAAATAACTCTTTTTATTAGAAACTGAAATTTGATGTTTTATGAACCAATTTAATTTGTTTACAGGAATTTTTTTTCTTGCAAGCTATTTTTTTAATTGTCTAAAACAATTATAATTATATAGGTTATAATCAAGTGAATATACTAGATATAATAACTCCCTCTAATTTTTTTATATAAAAAATCTTTTATAGCTTTAGCTTTATATATTTTATAATTATTATATAAAATAATAGGTGTTTTTAATTTATATTGAAAACACTATTTAAAAATTATTATATTTAAAAAAGTAATATATAACTTATTATTAATTGATTTTCCTTGAGGTATTAAATAAGAAAATTATATACCATTATAATTTATTACAATAATTAACATTTGTTTATATTTAAAGTATTTATTCATTAGAATTTATAAAGGGGATTAATTTAACTTAACTTAACATCTTGTTTTATTTTTAAACAAAGGATAATATAAAAGAATTTAAAATTCATCAATTATAAATATTTATTGTAAAAACTTTTGTTTTTAGTTATATCTTAATAAGTTTAGTTTAATTATAGCTATTTTAATTTTTTTTTAGGTTTTTGTTAAATTATAAGGTATTTATTTTATATTTTTATTAATTAATTTAAGTATAAACTTAAGTAAACATAACATACTTATATAGTTAATATTAAATTACTTTAATAGTTCTTTAATAAAAATAAAAAGGTATTTCTTAATATATTTTTTTACTCTATTAGTAAATAAAAAAATAACAGTAGAAATTAGTCTTTTAAATTTTAATAAATTTTAAATAATATCTCTTCTAGCTTTAAAATCATAAATTTAATAATATATGGTAATTTTAGATAAAGTACTATCTTTATAAGCTGTTTACAAATTTTAAATGATTTTAAAAGGTTTATAGTTAAGTTTTAAAGATATAAAAATAAAAGCCTTTAAATAATCACAATCTAGTTTAAGTATAATTAAATTTAATTATAAATTTTAAAATCAAAATATTTTAATAAAAAATAATTAAAATTGAATATATATATATAGTTTGAAAATATATATTTTCCTATATATTTTATATATATATAATCTTTCAAAATGTAATATGCTTGAAAGATCAGAAATTAAAAAATTTCCCATTTTTTAATTTCTATACTAATAGAATCTATGGAAGCAATAATCAAATTTGCCAGATATAATACCAATTTCTTCAATTTTATAGGCATTTTAATTGAAATATTTAGAGCATTAAGTATATCATCAAACCACCAATATTTCCTTAATGTCAAATAAGTTAAATTAGTCAAACGTATATTAATATAATTAATAATACAACAGTCCATAATTCTTGAATAATAGTGAAATTGGTCCAAGTAAAAATTATTTTAAATAATTTTAGAACAAAATTCTGTAAATTTAAGAAATTTAGCATAAGCACTTTTAGTGCTAGATAATGCTTATAAATGGGCTCCATAAAAGTTGATCCCATATAAGAATCAAAATAAAATTTTCTACATATGTGTGGCTACTAAAGATATCATAAAATATCTTAGAAGCTCTAATAAATTTAAAACTTGAAACTTTTAATTTGGTAAAAATAGGCAGTAATTGTATTGTTGTATCTTCAAATTGCTTTTTAATCACCTCAACAACTTTGATCTTCTTGAGATTCAGTTCTTCTAACTGTTTGAAAGGTTTCAAAGTTGTTATGATATGATCTTGACTTAATTTCAAGTTATGAAAGGATAATTTTGTAATTTTACAGAATGTATTAAAGAACTGCTTTGTGAACTATGGAAATAAATTATTATACAAATTAATTTTTTTAATAAAATGAGCGTATTTTGCATTGATTTTGATACAAGTTTTCTCTTCATTTATCAAAATCTGCGTTGCTGAGTTTGGGATCATGATAATTATTCTCAATATAGCTAAGGTCGCAATAATTTAAGGTATTTGTAAATTATTGGACTGATAAAATTATTCCACTTCTTACAAACACTGTTCAAATTCACTGTCTTTAAAAGAAGTATTTGAATATAGTTGATAATATGGTATCAACACCCCAAATCTTGAGCAATTTGGTTGATTCATTGGATGCATCATTATTCTCAGATTCACCAATTGTACTTGATTTTTTAGAAACTGTAAGAGTATTAGTTCTAGTCTTAGCTGATTTTTTAGTAAGTGATTTATATCTAATAGTTCTTACCAAATTTTCAAATTTGATATTCAAAATCAATTTCAATTAATAATAGTAACTTATATGAGAATTGAGATCTATTTGTATTAAATTAATGATAATTTTATTAATTTTAATGAATAAAATTTAATTAGATTAATAATCAATCAAACGATTTAATTGGATAAAATCTAAAACCTATAACCAAATTAAGAAATTTCAACTTAAAAATTTTTGATTAATATTTTGAATTGGAAATAATATAAATTTTTTATTAACAAAAGATAAAAATAAAATTATCAAACTATTTTTTAAAAACAAATAAGATAAAATAATAATATAAATTAATAAATTGAATTAATATAATGATTATTTTTTTTGATAAATTAATTTATTATATTTGTTAAATAAAATAAAAAAATTTTTTTTATAATTTTTCAGAATTAATAGTGATAATTAAAAAAATTTAGAAACTTAAAAATTTATAGAATGATAAAAATAATATATTGATATTTATTCTTTTTTTTTGGTTTAATACATTGTTTTTATATTTGTTAAAAATTTGATATATTAATAATTGATTAAATTATAAATGATAATTTTATATTATTTAATATAATAATAATTAGATATAAATATTAAATAATATATATTTTATGATAAATTTTAGATTATTTTGTATAATTCGAAACAAAATGATCATTAATAAAAAAATTCATTTCATTATTAATGATGTGTTTTATATATATGTATAAATGAATTGCATCAACAATTCCAATTAATTAGAACCGGGATTAGGTCCTCTTCCACCCATAAACTGTCTAGCCATATTTTGGATTTCAGGATTATTCATTAAATTGGCTAAGGGATTGTTACCGGAGTCATCACCTTGCATCATATTACGGGCCATGTTGGCGAGTTCAGGATTGTTTTGGAGGGCTTCTAAAGGATTGCCAGAATTCATCATTTGTTGGGCCATTTGGGCCATTTGGGGATTGCTCATCATTTGTTGGGCCATATTCATGAGAGCGGGATTGTTGAGGAGGGAGGCAAAGTCCATTCCTCCCAATCCGCCTAATCCTGGGAAGCCTCCTCCAGGGGCGCCTCCAGCAGATCTGGGGGTAGAGCTCTCAGTAGCAGTTACGGAGCTACTATTACCAGTGTGGCTCTTACAAGTAGCCAAAGCAGATTTAATATTAGCATTATTAGGTTCGAATTCGGCGGCCTTTTCGTAAGCTTTTTCAGCTAATTCGTATTGCTTATTGGAGAAGTAGGCATGACCTAAACGACTGTAAGCTTTAGAGTAGTTGGGATTGATCTCAATAGCCTTTTTGGAGTCATTAATAGCACTTTCGTGATTTCCCAATTGACTGTTGGCAGCGGCGCGGTTAGCATAGTATACAGCGTTATTTCCATCTAATTCAATGGCTTGGGTGTATAAGTTGACAGCTTCAGCGTACTTCTTTTGAGCCATTTGTGCGTTACCTTTGTTATTCTAGATTTAATACAAGCTATCCAAAATTTAATATAATATATTACCTTCAGTCTTGAATTGTTCAGCTTGTCTCTTATCTACTTCAGAAGGTTTAGAAGATTCAGCTTGAGGTTGAGAACTTTGAGCAGCCTAAACCAATACAATTTAAAATTAACAAAATAACATGTATTAAAATAAAAATTATATAGTACCTGCTTAGCTTTACTAGCATTCTTCTGAGTACTATGGAAGACACCAAATACCTTTAAAAGAGTTCCAGATTTGGATTCAATTTGTTTCTTTAAATCGGCATCTTCCAAGTTCAATTGAAAAGCATCTGAAATACATTGAATAGCGACTTCCAAACTTTCAGCACCTTCACCGGATACTGTACCATCTTTGGAGCTAGTATTTAAAAATTCTAAAATATTTTTTACGAGTGATAATTTAACTTCATCCATATTTAATTTAATTTATTATTATTCAATTTTATTGATTAAATAAAATAATACTGCTATTTTAATGAGTTATAATAATAATTTATAATTTTATTAAATTTTTATATTTTATATGGGATTAAAATTTTTTTTAATAATTTTTTTTAATTTTAATATTATTTAGAAATTTATCATATATTATGTTGATTAAAAATCTTAAATATTATAATAGTTATTAAGTCTTATATAATCATTTAGGAATATACTATATAAATATTATTCACTTAATTTAATAAACATTGATTTAATTGATAAAAAATCAAATCTAAATCCATAATATGTATATATATATATATATATATAATTATGAAATATTATTATTTTAGTGTTTTTGAATTTGAATTTAACCAATTAATATATTGTATGTCATCATTTATAGATCATATATTAACAACAGTTACGTTCTAAATATATTCCCTTATTAAATACATTGAACAATTTAATTCAAATTAAATTTATTAAATCATATTTAAATGATTATTGGATGAACTTAATTGATATAATCAACAAATCACACTGATTAAATTTTAAATTATTTAGATATATATAATTCATTAGAATCTTAAGTATTTATTAAAATAAAGTGATAAATGAGATATAATTAAACTCATATATATTATTAATATCATGTTTTTAAATTTGATAATTAAAGAAAAAAAATAATTTCATTTAAATATTTAATATTTTTGATTTAAGAAAAATATAAAAATATAACCAATGTTTTATAATTTTTCAAACACATGAATAATTCGCACTAACATGATTACATTTGAGATAATTCGTAGATTATTCTATATTGTTAAAATTAAATGATATATCATTTTTATCATAATAATATAAATTTAATTATCAGTATCCATTGATTAAATCAATATCAATTATTGTTAATAAAAAATTATTGAAATAGCATATTATAATAATAAAATTATTTTTCTTTGGTTAAATTTGAATATAAATTTTTTAAAGTATTAATTTAAAATTATTAATATAATAATTGAATATCCTTCTTTATAACAACTTAAATAAATATTAATCGTCAATTGACAAAAATAAAATATCAAATATTAGTATTATTCATTGTTGAATATTAAATAAAATAACCTTTATAATCTTATTTTTAAAATTTTAATTAATTTTATATTCGAAATATTTCTAATTAAGAAAAATACTAAATATAATATACATATTAAATGCAACACATTTTGAAAGTTAATTTAATAATGATTTCTTAAATATATAAATAACAATCCTAGCATAATCATATACCCAATATATTATATTTCACAGGTGACAATTGATTTGGAAAATTATTTTTTTAATTAATTTTTATATATTGTGAATATTATCGTTTTTTAATGTGGAAGAATTGGTTTATAATCTTATTGGATCAATTATATTCACAACTATTAAAGCCCTAATACCAACTTAATTATAATTAATTATCAATGAAAACCAAATATTTATAAATTATATTAACTGAAGTAGGTTAGAAAGTACAAAGTCCATGTTTCTGGAGTTTCTTGCTAAATTGAAATAATTCATGAACACGTTAAACTACTAAATTAAACTTGTATTTTCTGAGAATTTATCGGAATGCTGCTCTTTATTATTCACATATTGGACTCTTATAACCTCATTAAACCTAGTAATAAAGCATAAAAATCAGTTTGAAAAGTGTCTAATATTACCCTATTAGAATTATATCAAAATATATTAATGGTAATTGGGAATATTTATATTATTTGTTTGTTTTGGAATTATTATAAATCAAATGATTTGAAATAAAAATGACTAATATATATTGGTTATTCCAAGTAAAAAAATTAATAATCTAGCTCAAGTATAACAAGTAACTCTGCAAAGATTGTTACAACGATTAAAATCATCTATTCCCAAATTTCTTGTAATAAAACTAGAGGAAATTTATGAAATTCAATATAATTATATTTATACTCTGGCAATTATCATTCCTAGAAATTTAAATTACAACTATTCACAACTGAAGGAGTCCCATTAAATTGATTAATAATATAAAAGTTTAACAGTCAAGTATCCGCAAAAGGTCGCATTCTTTTTGTTTTTTTTGATAAAACATTAATAGAAAGTTTATCATAGTATAATATAACTTAGGTTCTTTAACATGATATTTATCAAACTTTTGGTGTAATTGGAAAATTCCAAGAATATATTTTCAAATAAACTTTAATTTACCTGTATTATCTGATAAACTATTCATTCATATTATTTAAGTTGACTTTTTTATTTTATTGATTTTTGCTATTAAACTCCCAGTTAAACTGAAACTATAATAAATATCAGTTTATTAGGTTATATATTTAACTTGATTTAATCCATATTAAAACACCATTTTTAACTTGAGATATTTAAATTGGTATATTTGATATCAAGTTAATATCACTAACACCAATTTAAAATTTTAATTCAACAATTTTTCCTTAACACCTTGTTAAAGCCAATTTTGTATTAATATAAATTAAATGATGATGGGATTTTTTGATATATTTTGAGGGTATTAATTAATCGATGTTTAGAACTAAATTAAAATATATAAATGAATATTTTAAATTTGAGGATATCTAATATATATAATTATTTATATCATACCCACTCATATACACTTAAAAAAATATTCTAAATAACTACAAAAAACTACCCAAAAATCTCACAGATTGGGTGACAAAGCTCAGTTTAACAGGGTAGAAACCGCTAAAAGTTGGTAATTCTTTCAGTATTTTTTCTATCCGAATACAAATATAATTTAACATCAAATTATAGTCACTTTTCAATATTTACCAAATATTTTGAATTATGAAGTACTGTTTTTGCAGTATTTCAGTGCAAAATTTGAATCTCTAATACCCATTCAAAAAGAAAAATAAAATGAGTTGTAAAATCACCAATATTCAGAGGTATGAAGCAAGTAGGACATTTTATAATTACAAATATAATACTGTGAAAGATAAAAGTTTATAATTTGGTTTCGGTACTAAATTAATCAAGAATGAAATTATATGAGCATTTTCTCATAAATTTCAGCCTCATATTTTATATTTCAACAAAAGTTGATTTGTGAATAAAATAGTTTTTTAAACGTTCTTAATATTTCATTTACTATCCATTCTCTAATAAAACAGTAACAAATGGAGAGTAAAAATTATTTTCAATAAATATATAAATATATATATATATATAATTTAATTTAATTCTCCTATTAATTTATTTTCAAATTAAATTTAGTTCAATTTTCACTAAAATTTTAATTAATTAAATCTAAAAATAACTAAATTTCTAATTATAGTCAAAGTAATCAATATAAAAAATAATTATTTCTAAAATTAATCACTCATGATCCAGACCAAAATTACAAAAATTTTAAATAGTATAATCGGGTTTTTGGGTAAAATAATAATGGTATAAATAATTTAATCTGGTTGGCTTTAGGTGAATATTTAATATAGGATGATATTTTTTTGAACAAAAAATTTAAAAATAGAATTTTATTTTTCTTGGTAGTTCTAATTTAATATATATATATTATTTTAAATTAGATTTTAATTTCTATAGCTATTCAAAGAACTGAATTATATTGAACATTATTATTATCATTCTAATAAATATATATATATATTTTTCAAAGAGTGATTTAATAATAAATTAATACAATGACACTGATTTATTTATATACCAAATTTTAACTTTAGTAAAGTTTAATTAGAACCAAAAAATATTCGAATAGTTTTTGTTCAAAATTAAAATATTTGGTAATATTCCTAAAATTAGAAATTAGATGATATAAACTGATCAAATAATATAATTGATTTTAACCTATAAGTTTAATAGTGTTTTATCTTCTGAACTTCAATAATTCGTAGTAAATTATTAATATAAATAAAAATAATTTATTTAATTCAGAAATTATTTAATTTTTTTTAAAGAACTTAAGTAAGAAACATAAATATTGGTTAGTATTAAATAATTATTAAATACATTCACTTGATTTATTTCAAATCCAGATAAGCTCTAAATTGGGATGATTTCATTATATCATCACATTTATGAATTTCATTTGGGATGATCTTGAATTGAAAACGTTTTATTTTTTTAATATTGGTTAAAATTATTATAAATTTAGTTTTTTATCATATGATTCTTTTTTATTATGTTGATTTCAATTATATGCTCAATATGCCTGCATATTTTCTAACCTTTTTTATATGAATAGTAAAATCGCATGTAGGTAATATGATGATTGTAAATTTGGGCATATTGCATGATTTAGGATATGTAATCAATTAAATGTTGATGACTTTTATGTATATCAATCTTCAGAGGAATTTTATTTGATAATATGAGTTAAGGCATTGTTATAATCATAATTGTGGTAAGTAAAACTAATGTGATGAAATTGCACAGACTAATTCACTGATCAAATGCCAATGCTAATGATAATTTGTTCTTAATGGTTTATTATATTGGTTATAGATATCTAACCAACTTGATTAATTTGAAATGTAAAAAAAATAATCTTTCATAGTTTGAATTTGATAAGATTACTTGATTCTATATTGATTAGTTTGACTATAGTTAATAACCAAGTAATTCTTTTTTTTCTACAAAAGATGAATTTTCAAGTTAAACAAACAACAAAAAAATTTTTTAAATAATTTCTCAAGATAATTAAATCCAATTTCTCATTTCATTAAAGAGTGATTTCATTGGAATAAAAAATTGAGATTAAACTTAATATTGCATAAATAAATAGAGCTGAATTCATCCCATAAAAACACCTATAAATTCTTATTGAATTACAATTGTATCGGAATTTACTTGTTATCAACTTTACTCCTTTATTTAATATATATTAATTATTACAATAGTTATATAGTTATAAATACCTTTTTATTACCTAGTTTAATATTATTTTGAAGTTAAAGCTAAAAAACTTTGTAAATATTTTTTTTTCACATTTATTTTTGGTTTGCTTTAATAACATAGCTTGATACTTCTTTCTCTACGGGATTAGTGATTTCAGTCAATTATAAAATTTACTTTTATTTATTAAATACATAATACGATTGTAAATCCAATTTTATGGTTATATTAAATATATTATAATCAATTAATTCAGGAAATACTTCACATAGTATCAATATATAAATATGCCTACTTTAACTTTAACACTATCGGTTGATTTACCTTCCAACTTATTTCAAACTCAAAATGGCTCAAATATTAATTCGTTACCTATTAATACCAATGCAAGAATAATAGAGTTTCTCTGGGATCAGCCTGTTGCTCCCAATCTAAGCAATTGCCAATTACAACTCAATTTACCTAATTTTGAAAATACTCCTAAACCTGCTTCAAAACCACTCCCCATGATTCCTAAGGAAGAGCCTACAAACGGCCTTCAACTCATACAGAGCGCCAGCTCGCCAAGCCCAAAACATAATAATTTGAGTGGTAGACACTCGATAGGAAGAACTTCCTTACCTCCCAAGAATAGAAGCTCAAAAATAACCAAAGTGTCGTTGACAGAAATATTGGACGATATTGACTCTAGTAGTGTTCCAATGTCGCGAGCTACAACTTCCTCATCGACTTCATCACTACCGAGACTCACACCTCAAGGACCTCGACCTTTATTGGACGAATCACCACCTCTCACGTATCCTTTAGAAATGCATCGATCCGCACCCTCCAGCATTACTGCCCACAGAAGATCCAGCTCCTTGGCAGCTTCGTTCCCTAAGAATTCAGGAGGAGGAGGAGGAGGAGGCAAGAAGGGGTTCATTTCTACATGTCACAACTTACTCAAAAAATCATCATTTGGAACGCTTCCCTTCGACCAATCCTCCTCCTCCTCTGCCACCCAGCTGAATTCCGTGACAGCTGGTGATTTATCACGTCTCCAATCCAAATCCGAATGTCCAAGCGTAGCTGGAAGTACCGAAGACTTGACCATCATTAACAAAATCCCGCGTCGAAAATCCATCGACCTAGGTGAATCGAGTAAAATCCACCAGCCTATGATCCAACCACGCAACCAGTCCCTCAATGCCGCAAGACCTGTGACAGTATACTGGAGCGAAAATCCCTTGGATCGATTACCAGGTGCATCACCACAAAGTTCCCCAAAGTATCACCATCGTAGCGTGAGTTTGGCCAAGAAGAGGGGAAGCTCTAGGACTACTTCTCTGTTTACTAGGAACAAGAGCCATAAATCCGTCTCTAGTGTGTTCCAGCCGTTGGAGGAGCGTCAGTCTACAGGGCTAGAGTTCTTGTGGGAGGATGTCCAGTTCGATAAGCAAATAGGAAGTGTCAGATGGAGTAAGCTGGAGCATTTGCCTTGGTTTAATTTGGACGGTGGCAAGTTGACGAGTGATCAGGAGGATGAGGGACTCGTTATTGCCGATTCCAAATTGTCCAATAGTCCTTCTAAGAATGCTGTAAGTCAATCGTTATTATAATTAATTAATTAATTAATTTTTTTAATTTTCTTTTTTTAGGATATGAGATATTTAGTCAGTTTAGAATTATTAACGACGGAATCTAGCTATTTGGCATCTTTGCAACATATGATATCGGTAAGATTTATTTCAAAGAATAATTTTATACTTTAAAACTTATTATTTGATTATTATTTAGGCTTATCATACACCAATTGTTAATGCTTCACCTTCACCAATTTCACCAGATGATTTGAACACGATATTTTTTACTCTCAATCAACTACTTAAACTATCTCAGACCCTCGAATTCATACTCGGTACAGTGATTGATGAAACTGTATGGAATTCTCGCACATCTTGCATTGGTCCAATCTTTCTCGATTTGAAAGATGATTGGAATGTCCTACTCAAATATTGTAAAAACTACACATCCACCCACAACCTTGTGAAACAGCTCGCATCCAATAACACAGAGTTCAAAAAACTTATGGACGAAGGCAATCAAAAGAACCCTAGCAAACAGAGCTTTCTGGAAATGATGATTTTACCAATTCAGAGATTGACCAGATACTCTCTATTATTAAATGCTATTAAAAAACATACTAGTCCATCACATCCCGACTATGCATACTTAGTAGATGCTCTTCACATGTTGGATGGTATTAGTATGGAAGCGAACCGTGCCAACAATTTGAACCCAGTATCAGCTAACTCCAAAGCCACACAAGAACTCCACCTCAGTGTGAAGAACTGTCCCGCCAACCTCATAGTTCCATCCAATTCCAAGCTCATGACCATGGAAGCGCACGATCTGATATCCGATCGTCGCGTGAAAATGTACATCTACGACAATATTCTAATAGTAGCGGTAGCTCGTAAAAAATGGCAACTCATGAAAACTGGTGATCGCTGGAAATACCTTGCAACCCTCCAAATCAGTCATCTTCATCTCGTCAAAGTCGTGGACAGCACTGGCAAACTTTTAGATCCTCCAGTCATCCTAATAATGTCGCAGCCCAAATCCCCCTCCATTGCCAGTTTGGTCAGTGACACGGATTCCCTTAACAAGGGTTCGCAATCTTCAAGTGAAACTAACGTCCCCTTCGATCACATTTCCGATAGTCAATACTTTGGCCTACAGTTCAATACTGGAAAAAATTATCGTGAGTGGCTGAGTTTTGTATCTGGCAAGTTGATGGATACAGCTTATTAATTTAATTATTTTTTATTTTGTTACTAACATTATTAATCATTTTATTATAACTTTTACTAACCTTTAAATTCTCATTATTATCATTTCAATCACATAAATTACAAATCAATAAAAAAAAATACTAAAATTCTAATATATTATTAATATTGATATATATTGGATTAAATATTAGCAAATTAAATGAAATCAAATGTTGAAAAATAATATTATTCAATAATATTTGAATCAATTATTTTTAAATAATTTAAAATAATTATAATATTATAATTTATTCAAAATTTAATTAAAATAAATTAATATTGATAAATTTCATTTGGAAAAATACTGATAATACGATTATGGTGTAATTCGAAATTGAATTGATTTATATTTACAATATAATCAATTAAAATCAATATGATATCAGTGTATAAAAATGATAATAAATTAATCATATGATCAGTCCAAATCATCTATCATTCTTATCAAAGTGATAATATCAGACTCTCCTTTTTAATAGTTTAGAGGTAGTTATAGCAAATTGATTATTATCCAAACATTTTCCACTAGTCTTAATATCATATTAAATTTCAGCCCAAAATCAACATTTAATGGATATAATCAATAATAGTTTTATCTATACAATTACATAACATTTCTTTGGACTATTATATTATTACATCACTTTGAAAATGATATTATTATCTTTTATCGTTGTTAATATATCACCTTTTCATTTAAATTTCGTTTCCAGTTTCTATTTTCCTCATTATATTTTTCAAAAAAGTATATATATACACCATAATAGTATAAATAACATTTCAAAATTTCAAATTAAAAAAATCATATTTAATACTTGAACGCTATATACTATCTATTTATATTATTACAAAATTTAATATTTTAAAGTGGTAATTATTGATTCAATATATATATATATCAAATATTGAAGATTTAATGTATTTTTAATAATAATATAGAACTTGATTACAGTAAATGAAAAATCATTATATTTTCTCATATTATTAGTGAATATTATTCAAATAAAATGGTGAATGATTTAATATCTGTATCAGTTATATTAGTAATTATTATTATTATTATAATTACTTAAAATATAATTCCATTTTAGTACAATTTTTTAAATATATTTATTATAAAATTAGCATAATAATAAACATAAATTTGAATATTTTAATATTTATTAAGGATTTTATTAATATAAATATAATATTAAAAAATTTAAATTTATATCTTTGAAGATCTAATTATAACGGTATATTGTTAATTCTATAACTAAAATTTAAATTTAATCCAAATATTGAATACTTTAAATAATCCACACTAAAATTTTATAATAATATTTATATGATGTATAGAATAGATAGTGATGGATATTAACCAAAATATATTAGGGTTCATTTTTTGAGCTACTCACCATTAATTTTTATCTACAAACATAAAATTTATGAATTTATGAATTTGTTAATATATTTCATAAAATACGCTTTTAATATTTTTAATAATACTAAATATTTAAGAAAACTAAGTATTAAACTCAAATATAATTTTAATTTTATCTATTTCAACACAATTATAACATATTAGTGTTTGTTATCTGAATTATCTTCAAGAAATTAATCAAAATGAGTGACTAATCTAAGCAACTATTAGATGTAGAATTTAAGAATTGAAGAATTGTTTATAATTATATGAATACAATTTAAGAAAAAATTTTGTATATAGGAATTGAATAATCTTTTTTGATATTGAAAATTACTTTAATAAAAGCAAAATTAATTCTCAATAAAAATACTCTTTATACTTTTTCATTAATTAATATACCAATGTTACTTATAAAAATTCATTCCAAGAAAAAATTTTCAATATGACAATTTTCATTTATTAATAATCCTTTTGTCATATTATAATGTTTTTAAATAGAAATTAACATTTTTATTGATATTATTTATGCTTAATTTTGTCAATTACATTAAACAAATTCAATTATCAAGCAAACAAAATCATTGTCTAAACCAAATACCAATTATACCTGACAAGCAAGATTATAATCTGATATTATATGAACCGATGATTAAGAAATACAAATAATATAAAATAGTTTCATACACCAAATTGAAGCATTTGCACTTGATACCTTATTCAAATTATTTAAAATAATTCCAAGGTTACTCTAGCACTTTGATTTTTAGCTGTTTTTTGGATTTTATATTTGATTTAGGTTATTTGATTTTGTGCAACTAATATTGTTCAATTTATTACATAATGTACAAAGGTTGAAATTAATCAATTTCTTAATTTGGTTAATCTTTTCCAATTTTATCCAATTAAACCTAATTATTGATTACTAATTTAGTTGAATTTAATTGGCAAAAATTTGGTTGAATTAATAATCATGAATGAAATTTAAAATATTAAATTTGTATAAATACTTTAATTTTAGATGGGTTGAGGGTATCAATTGCTTTGAGAATTACAATTATTATGGCAAAGATTAGCAAAGTAAAATCAACTTCCAGCAAGTTAATTGATAAAAAGGGTTCTAAAAATCTTGAAGTTAGTAAAAATTCAAAAACTATTGACAAGTTTAAGACAAATAATACATCCAGTGAATCAGGAAATTTACCTGAAAATTGGAATGAAACTATTGTTCTTTCAAACATATTCAAATCAATGAAATTCCAAAACTTAATCAATATCAGCAGTGTTTGTAAGAAGTGGAATTACCTAATTAATCCGATACTATATAAGAGTATTAAACTTTTAAGGTATGGCTATATTACAAATAATTATCATGATCCCAAACTCGGGAAAGTGGAGAAATTGGAGTGTGAAGTCAAAGCTTGTATTAAAAATAATGCAAAATATGCTCATTGGGTAAGAGAGTTTAAGTTGTATGTTCATATGTCTCCTCAATTGTCTCAAGAGTTCTTTAGAACCTTTTGTCATATTACAAAATTGACTATTCTTAACTTGAGATTAAGTCAAGATCATATTTTAGCTGCTTTGAGACCATTGAAACAGTTGGAGCAACTCATTTTGAATAAAGTAACAGTTCAGCAGATTATTAGAAAACGATTTGAAGTGACGCCAGTGCAGCTACCACCTACTCTAACCAAGCTTATCTTATCACATGTGCGAAATATTGGAGAACCCCAATTATTCTTTGAAACGATGCGTAGTCATACCAATGTAAAAGAATTGGAATTTAAATCATATATGGGGTCAACTTTATTAGACCCCTTTTGTAAGCACTATCCAAGCTTGAAAGTATTTACTTGTGTTGATAGCTTTCCAGATTTTACTGAAAAAATATTAAAAATAGTTGAATTTAACCCTCAGTTGGAGGGTTTCCACTTCAGTTCAAGTATTATTAGCAACCGTATTATTTACAACCGTATTATTAACTTAATTAATCAACAGTTACCCAATTTAACTGAATTAAGCTTAAGTAAATACATATATACCGATGACAATGTAATGCTAGATATTGCAATTAAAAGACCTACTAAATTGAAGAAATTGATATTGAATCTAACTAATTTGACAACACCTTCTCTTGATTCGATATTAACGAACTCACCTCAGCTTGAAGATATACATATTGTGCTTAATAGCAATTGGGCTGAATGGACATCAATAATTCGAATCAATTGTAAAAACCTGAAGCATTTAACATATTATGCACCCTTCCACATTAATCACTTACCCTACCTAAGCTTCACATTCAACAATTTTTTCTACCAAGAATTCTTTCAGAATGAATATTCTTGCAAAGACTCTCTCAAAAGTTTTAACTTCTCCAATATTAACCTCTTATCTATCCAACCCCAATACTTTGACCAGTTTTCCAACTTGTCCTTGATAAGCTTTCGCGAATATTCAAGGTATTTAAAGGCTGATGAAATAAAACAAATTAGGGATAACTTCAAGAAGTTTGATGGGTTTAAATTGAAACAATTGAAGAATCAATGGACTTGTGAAGGTTACTTGGAGAAATATAATGCTGTCTGTAAACCTATTGACTGGGATGGTTTTATTTATTAGTGATTTAAAATTAATAGTAAAAATCGTATTATTATAAGTTAATTTGAAATTTTTTCTATGAATATAAGTAATTTAAAATGATGCAAACGATTCATCATTGATTACAATTTATTACTTAATTGTTTTATATTTGATTCTATATAGGTTTATTATATTTCAAACTATATTAATAGTTATTATACTCAATATTGTCGCATAAATTATATATTAAATATGTAAAACATAAATTTTTTAAATTATTTATTTATTTTAATTATTACATTTTTAAACTATATTTAAATATATAATTGAAATAGTTTTATTAATATTTAAAACCTAAAATATATTTATTATTAAGTTATATTAAATACCCAATTCTATATATATTTTTAAGATTATATATCAAATATATTATTATCAATTTTAATTTAATATTTTTAATTGAAATAATTGTTTGAAATTATTTTAATAATAATTATAAAAATAATGCCTTGTTGATTAAAATTTGGATAAGGAATGATTTAAGATATTTAAGTATAAAATAGATTGAAAATAGGTTATATTGATTATCTACAATAGTAAAAAAAACCTAAATCATATTAATTTAAATAAAATACCCAAAAATAATAATTTAATATTATATTCAAATAAGATTATTTTAAAGTTAATCTTTTAAAATAATTAAATAATAAATTAAAAAATAAAAAATAAATATATATCCAAGGTGAGAATAGCTAGGATATTAAGCTAACTCAAAAATATTTAATAAAAATAAAAGCTTTTATTTTGTATTAATTGATAATCATTTTAAATTAATAATTCAATCAAATTAAAATTTATAGTTTTTAATTTAAATTATTTTAAAATATTAAATCATTAAAATTTATATAATATAGAATTAAATATATTTTGTAAAATTAATAATAGAAATATATAATATT
>JNEM01015048.1:0-11031 GCA_000697335.1 Conidiobolus incongruus B7586 | reverse complement strand
AATAAATAAAATTAATTTAAGGTTTCAAAAGCTAGGAATAATATTTCCATAGGGTATTAAATATATAAAATATTATTATAATTATTAATATTTTTTATAAGAATTTAATTTTATTGCTAATTAAAAATCTTAAGATATTATAAAAGAGAGTTAATATAAATAAAAAATATAAAATATAATATTCAATCTTAAAAAAAGTGATAGAAGGTTAAAGTTAAACTTGTTAGTTGCATTAGATATAGATATAATAAAGAACCATTACTATATTATTTAAAAAAAGTTATTTTTAATAATATTAATAATAATTTATTATAAATTAATTTTGTTGATAACTGATATAGATATTTTACTTATAATTAATATTTTAAATGGATAAGATATTTATATTAATTTAGAGAAAAAGGGGCTTGTTAATTTAATAGCTAGAAAATAAAAATTCTTTTATTATTAAGGTTTTATAACTAAGCTTATATAATTGTTAGATAAATATAAATATATTGTAATATCTCTCCCTCTTAAATTAAGTTCTTAGGTTTCTTAAGGAACTTGTTGATTAATTTAAAAGTAATAATGTTTTTAGTTTTAATTTATTATTATTCTACTCTAAGATATCTTTTCTAGTAAACTAAATAATATTTTTTATTAATAGTAATATATCTATTAAGTATCTTATTAATTTCATATTTGTTTTTTATATTCTTAATTTGATTAGGTAAAGCTTTTGTTTGGAATTAAAATCCTTTAATATAACTATTAATTATAATAGGTAGAAACTGTTATATATTCTGAGTTATTTAGATAATTTAATCTAAAAAGTAACATCATTAATTTTTTTTATAACCAGAAAAAGTTTAATAAATTTAATATTGAGTTTCTTAGAGGGTTTTATTAATCTTAAGTTTCTAGTACTAATGAATATTAATTTTTTAATAGGGTTAATATCTTTATTTTTTGTTGATTCTTTGTTATATACTATTTTATAATTTTTTTATACTTGTTAGAAAATCTTAATTAGTTTATTGTATAAAGTAATTATTAATTATATATATTTTTTTAATATAAGAAATTTAATATTAACTTAACTAGTTATAAAAAATAAGTTATAACCTTTTTAAACTACAAAAGAATTTATTTTAATTAATTTGTGATAAAAGTTATTATAAGTAAATTCTACTAAAAAAAGCAAATTTATTTAATTTACTTATTTGTAAATCATATAGTGTTTAAGATATTGTTTTAAAGTTTAATTAGTTTGTTTAGTTTAGTTATTAATTTAAAGATGGTGACTTAAAGATATTTAAAATTATGTTTTAATATTCTTAATAAAATTTCGTTAATATTAAAATATAAATATTTTATTATAGTTACTTATAATATTATAAAAAGTTTTAAATCTTTTAAAATAGTTATTTATAAATAATTTAGTATATTCAAAAGTATTTATATTATTTCTATATAATATAAACTAAGTAATTTTGGTTAAGTAATTTATAATTACTAGGATAGTATTGAACCTTTTTAAATTAGGTAAAAGCATAATAAAATCTATAAATACTAATATAAATAAAGTATAAAATATAAGTAAAAGTTATAAAAAACATTTAGAGTTTATTTATTAAATTTATTAATAAAATATAATTAGTATTTGCTGATGTATTTAATAACTAATTATTTTAATTTAAATTAGATAAATTATTTAATGATGATTTTTAAAGTCTTGTTTATTTTTTTATAACTTATAATAATATTATTATAATATTATTTTAAGATAACATGCTTGTTTTTTGTATTAAAAACTCCAATTAAATTATTATAATAAATTAATCTATTAAATTCTATATATCTGCTTATTTTATACTATAAGATTAATTTCAATATATTTTTTATAGTTTTATTATTTTTTTTAGATTTTTAAATATTTTTAATGATTCTTTTATTCAGGTATGAAAATATAAATAAATTATATAGATAATTCAAGGTTAGTAGAGTTTTTTAATTAATTTGAAATAATTTATTAGAAAAAATTTTAAATATGGTATTATAACTAAGTTTATCAATAATTGAATTCTTTAAACTAGCTATATATTTAATTTTAAAGTTATATTGTAAGAAAGTTAAACTTTAATAAATTTGTTATGAATTTAATATTTTGGTTAATATAAAGTATTTAAGGTTTTTGTAATTAGAGTATATTATTATAATATATGGGGAAGATAATATATAAACTTAAAAATACTTTAAAGCTTTTATAATATTTAGTAATTCTTTACTATATATCTTATAATTAGTTTTAGCTAGAATAAATTTTCAAAAGAAATATTGGATAAAATATTATTCTTGTTTTAATATTACACCTATAATAAAGTTTAAGTTATTAGTATATAAATTATATAGTAAATTATTATTAAAATAGTATAATACAAGAGTATTAATTAAATAGTAAATAAGTTATTCAAAAATAAATTGGGTGTTTAAATTTTATTTAAATAATTAATCTTTTTTGATGAGTTTAGTTAAAAAAATATTATGTTACTAAAATTAAAGATAAACATCTTTAAAAAATCTATTATATCAAAGAAACTCTATATCTTTTTTTTATCACTAGTAATTTTCTAATTTATAATATTTTTAACTTAATTAATATTAAAAAAAATTACTTTTAAAGTGATATGATATTTTAAAAAAATAGTTAATTTAGTATAGAATTCAATTTTCTTTAATTTAACATATAAATTATTATCTTTTAAATTTTTTAGTATTTGTTAAATATTGTAAATATATTTTTCTTTATTTTAACTGTATATTAATATATTATCTAAATAAATAATAATAAATAGATTAAAGAATAAATATAAAACTTTTGTGATATGTTAAAAAATAATAGATATATTAGTTAAGCTAAAAAACATAATTAATTATTTAAATAAATTAAATTAATATTTAAAAGATATTTTTTATTTATCCCTAGTTTTAATTTAAATTAAGTGATAAATATTATATACTAACTTACAAAAGTAAGCTATAAAATCAAAAACTATAACAAGGTTGATGTATATAAGTTGTTTCAATATAAACAGTGTGGGAAAAAGTCATTGTTTATTTAGTAATAGTTCCCTTATTTATATATAAGAGTTGGTAAGGGTTTAAAGATAAAATAAAACAAGATAAGATTAAGTAAATAAAGAGATAAGATAAAACAAGTAGATATAATTAACATGTTATAATAATGATAAAGTAATCTAATCTATGACACTCCCTTTAGATTAAGGTATATTTATTAAGAAATACTCTAAACTTTAGATGCTTTTCAGCATAAGTATAATAAGCATTGGTTTTTTTAACATTATTATAGTATTCTTAAGTAGCTTCATTTTTAGGGTATCTTTTCTATTAGACAAGATATAGATTTTAGTTATAATAGTATTTATAGCTGAGGATTTTATTGATAATGAAAGGATGATTATGTTAGTTACTTTAAGAAGGTAGTTTATGATATTTATATCTTTAGTTATCAGGGTGTAATAATAGGTTATGGTATAGTTTTAATATACTAATATAGAATATAGGATGAATTTTTGTTTCTTGAGATAAATCTAAAATATAAATATCAAGGTGATTTCTTTTATCTATAATAAAATAAAGTCTAAGTTAGTTTGGTTTTAATTTAAGGTTAGGTCATTTCTTATTATAAAGAGATTTGATTCCATTTACTTTAACTATTGTTAGTGATCTAGATGAATAATTTTTAGTATAACAATAGTGTTTGTTATAATATTTAGCTTGTTTATCTTATGTGTAGATGATTCTTTCTTGTATAAATACTAGTAATATATTGTAGTATTTGAGAAAGTTAATTGAGTCTTAAGTAGTTAGGTTATTAGATCTTGTAATTATTAAAACTTTAGGGTGATAACTATAAGTTAAGTAAAATAGAGTTATCTTAGTAAATAAGTTTATAGAATCATTGAAGGTAAATTCTAAAAAGGGTAGTATTTGTTTTTAATTAATGATATTATGTTTAAAATATAGCTTTAAGATTTCTTTAACTATATAGATATATCTTTCTAACTATCCATTAATTTGTTGATATTAAGAAAAACTAGGATTATTTTAGTAATTAAGTAGTTTTATAAGAGTAACCTAAAATTTAAAAGTAAAGCAAGTATCAAAGTTTATTATAATAATGTAAAGGAGTTTATAATATTAAAATACATGCTAGACAAATAGTTTAGCAACTTCTTTAGTATTTATTTTATATTTTACTAGGATTAAATATAGCATTTTTGTAAGTTAATCAATAGTAATTATAATACTGTTGTAATCTGTGTTAAACCTTGGTATATCAATAAAATCCATAGTAATATCTTTCTAGTGTTGTTTAGGGATAAGTAAAGAGTTTAAAGTTTTAGGAGGTAATTAGTTATTGGTTTTGTTATATTGGTATTTATCACAAGAGAGTATATATTTCTTAACTTTAGCTTCAATATATAACTAGTAAAAGTTTTATGCTATTTTTTCATAGGTTTTTAATTAACCTTAATAACCACTAGTTACATTATTATAGTATATAACAAGGACTTTAGCTTTAATATTTGGGACATTAAGGATGTAGATAAAAGATTAATAATAAAGGAAATTATTGAGGAATTTGTAGTGTTTTACATATTATAGAATTTTAGCTGTATTAATTTTATTAAGTAAAGATTTAATAGTGTTAAACTAATCATTATAATTTAAGATAGATTTTATATCTTAAAATAGGTTAAATTTATAGTTAATAATTATATTATTTAACTAGATAGTGGGATTTTTATATTTTAAGTATAAGGGTATATAATTAATTTTTCTAGATAATAAATCAATAACATTATTATAAGCTTCTTTAATATATTTTATCGTAAGATTAAATTCTTTAATATAGTTAATCTAGTTGATTTATTATTTACTTAGATTCTTTTGATTATTAATATAAATAAAAAATAGTGATTAATTAGGGTATAGATAAAATTAGAAGATAAGTATAAACAAAAAAGTTTTAAACACTCAATTAATACAAATAGCTCTTGTTTATATATTAGGTAGTTATATTCTATAGGTAATATTTTATGTGAGTAAAAAAACAATAGGTGAAGTTTAATAATATCAAGTAAAGATTTAATGATATTCACTCTTTTCTTAACACTATCTAAAGTATTAATGTTGAAGTTAATATTTTTGGGTTGTTTAAACCAACTATTAATTATAAAGCAAGAAACATCTGTTATTATTATAATTAAGAGATTAAGATTAAATAAAACAAGGTAGGGAGTGTTAGTAATAATATAAATTAAAGTAATAAAGGTAGAGTGTTTATTATATAACTAAAACCAAGGGTTTCTTTTTTTAAAAAGATTAGTTAAAAGGGTATTAATTTTAGCAAATAATTGAATAAAATCACAAAAATAGTTGGTTATACCAAGAAATAATTGAATTAATGGTATATTTATAAGATAAAGCTATTCATAAATATTTTAAATTTTGTTAGGGTTAATATACACATTATTAGCTAATAGAAGATAACTACAAAAAAAAACTTTAAGTTATATAAAAAGGCATTTGGATAATTTAATAAGAAATTCATTTTCTCTAAAGATCTCAAATATATAATAGTAATGTACAATATAATCTTTTATAGTTTTAGAATAGATTAGAATGTTTTCAAGATAAGTAATTATAAAAGAATCTTAAATTATAAAGAATAAGTTATTGATGAGTTATAAGAATATAGCAAGAGTATTATAAAGACTAAAAAAAAGAACTGTGAATTTACAATATCTAAAATAAGTATTAAAAGCAATTAATAAAATAGAATCTAAATCTATAACAATATTATAGTATTTATCTTTTATATCAAGTTTAATAAAGATATTATAACCTATAATATAATCTCAGAGTTTAATTAAGTTTTGTAATAAAGTTTTATGCTTAATGGTTTTTTTTGTTAAAAGTTTAGTAATCAATATAGAAGCATAAACTTTTATTTTTTTTCTTTATAAAAAGAATAGGTAATCCTTAAAAAAATATAGATAGTTTAATAAAACCTTTACTGAGTAGTTAAGATAATGTTTCATTAAGAATATTATTCTCTTCAAGAGTTATATAATAAATAAAATAATATACTAGTTAAAATCTAGGTTCAAGTTTTATTTTATATTTTATGTTATATTTAGGTGGTAGTAAAGTTTAAAGTTAGAATAAATCTATGTATTCTTTAATTAATATATATAATAAATAATTAAGATTTAAATTTATATTATTAATATTTATATTATTTAAGTTTAGTTTAGGGTTGTTAAGGGAATTAAAGTTTAAAAAGATTAAACCTTTAGATTTATGTTATTTTTTACTAACAATATTGTTAAAGGTAGATTTAGAGAATATGAAATTATTTAACTTAATTTATATTGAGTTTGGTATTGATTATCTTTATATATAGATTAAAATAGTTTTGTTTTAACAAGAATAAGCTACAAGTAGTGTAAGAATATTAAGGTTTCTTTAGTTATAATTCAAAATGATAAATAATTATAAATCTATAGAGTACTAAAGATTAAATTATATTATAGGGGTATAATTATAAACTAAAAAGTTTTATAGTGATTAGGTATTAGTGATAAAGTAATAATAGTATACCTAAAAAACTATAAAGTTATTTTATCTCTTAGGGTAATATTAATAGATCTTAGAGTTATTTTAAAGTTTAATAGGGAAATTAGATTCTTATTAATTATATAGTTATTAGCTTTAGTATTAATAAATATAGTGATAGATTTAGAGTTTAAGTATTTAGTGGTTAAAAAAGATATAATGTTACTAGTAAATTTGGTTTGCTAATTAATAAAAGATATAGAACCAACAAAAGTAATTAGCTCATTAGTTTTTACTATTGGTTTTATCTTTTCCTTAAAGATAGGTTAAGGGTTATTTAAGTGTTAAACCAATTATTGGTGGGGTAATTTTTTAATTAATAATTATTATTAATTTTATAACAACAGAAATAGCTATTGTTTTTATAAAGGTATTTATATTCTTATTATATTAATGGTTTTAAGAGTTGATTATTAAATATATTATATAAATAAATATTATTGATAGCTATATTATTTAAGTTATAGTTAGTAGGTGTTTAATTAATATAATAATAGTGAACCTTAATAGAACAATATTTATGATAGTTAGGATATTAATAATAATGATATCTTAGAATAAATCTTTCTATGGATTTATTTGTTGGAGTATATTACAACAAAGGTAAAACTTTAATCTATCTAAAAAATATATGTTATGATTAAGTTTTTATATTAAAGATAGTTAATTCTTATAATAATAAATTTGTTCAATAAATTCTTAAAAAGATTATTTCTAAACTAAACTTTTTAATTTACTATACAGAAACATAACATTATTAATGGGGTAATATTCTTGGTGTAATTCTCTGATAAGATCTTTAAAGGTTTAAATCTTTTCATTAGGGTATTTGCTTAAAGATGCTTGGGTATAGATTTGTTAGTAATGTTTAAACTAATTTCATGTGTTTCTGGTAAAAAACTAAAATACTATCAATAATTTATCTTTTATACTATAGCTAGTTATATTAAAATAATTATTTAATATATTTTTATAATCTTGAAAAATATTAGTAAATTGTTGTTTATTGTATTATAGAGTTTTTCATAAAATAATTTTTGTATTGGAGTTTCATGTTGATTAATAGTTAATTAAACAATATTATTGTTGTTAATGTTTATAGCTAATGTATTATATATATACATAGGTATTAAGTTATGGAAATTGATTTTGGTTAATTAAACTATTAATAAGTAATTAAATTTGAGGTGATTTAAGTTCTTGGTTTTTTTAGTGTTGGTGTAAAAATCAAGTGTTTATTATTACTATATAATAAGGTTAATGTATATAAGTTGTTTTAATATAAATAGTGTGGGAAAAAAGTCCTTGATTATTTGGTAATGATTCCCTTATTTATATGTAAAAGTTGGTAAAGATTTAAAGATAAAATAAAATAAGATAAAATCAAGTAAAAAAAGATAAAATAAAGCAAGCAAATATAATTAACATGTTATATTGATAATAAAATAATCTAATCTATAACATATATTATTAATTATTTATAAGGAAATGAGTAATATTATGATTTATAAAAATTCCAATAACTATCATTAATTTGTGACACTTCCTTTAAACTTTACTTTAATATAATAAAATCTTTTTTTAAAATAATTAAAATTATTTACTAAAGATTTTCCTAAAAATTTTAAGATATTTAATATTTTCTTTATTCTTCCAAGTAACTTTATTAAAAAAATAACCTTACTAATATATATGGTATTTATTTTAGTTTCAATAGATTCTATAGTTTATAATTTTATCAACAATATATATCTTGTGTTATAAGTTAATAAAAGGAGGTTAAGAGTATATAGTCCATTTAAGAAAATATTCTCTAGGATTTTAATATAATTTTAATAATTTTATATAAAAAACAAGATGAATCTATAAGTCAAGAGGCAAAATTATTCTATATATATTTAAATATAATTCTTTATCTTTAATAAAATAAAATTTTAATTATTTAAGCAATAGTTTGTTAATAGATTAACTAAAGTTTTAATAAAGATTAATTCTATTTAAAAATAGTAATATTAAAATAATAAGAGATAAAATTAAAATAGGATAGGTATTTAAATTATATTAATAAGTTTGTTTATTTAAAATAAAAAAGATATAGTTTTAAGCTATAAATAATAAAAAACATATATGTTTTATAAAATTTATAATATCAAACAAGGTATTAGTATTAGATATTATATTTATAAATAAAATAAGTTATTAACTATAATTTAAGTAAAATAGTGTTTTATTAGTAGATAAGTTAATTAAATCATTAAAAGCAAATTTAAAAAAAGATAAATTCTTAATTTAATTTTTTATATTATAATGAAGGTAAAATTTAAAAGCTTTTTTTAAGACATAAATTACTTATATATATTAACTATCAGATTATTAATAAAAAGAGATTATAGGGTTATATTAATAACTTAATAGTTTTATAAGTTAAGACTAAAATTTACTTATGAATTTTATATTATAATCTATTATAATAGCTGATAGAAACTTATGATATTTAAATATACTTTTAATAAAAAACTTGGTGATAATTTCTAAATTAGCTTTTTTATTATTTAATAAAAAATATATTATCTTAGTTAAATAATCTATAATAATAAGAATATAGTTAAAGTCATTTAAAGTTTGTAGAATTTTAATATAACCTATAGTGATACTAAATTAATAAGTTTAAGGAATAGATAATGGATTAAAATTACCAAAAAGGAATTAATTAAGAGATTTATTGATTTAATACTAATTACAAAAGTAAATATATTTATATATATCTTTTTTTATATTTAGTAAAAGTTATGAAAAAGTTGATAATATATATAGAGTTAACTTTAATAACTTAAAATAATAAAGTTATAATAGAAATTTAATGATTATAATATAATATTTAAGACATTAAAAATATAAATATATAAATTATAATAAACTAAGTAACTATTATATAAATAATATTTTATATAAGTTAAGATAAAAGTATTTAGGTTATAAATTTAATTAATGATTTTCAAAATATAATGATCACTAAAGAATATATTTTAAACATTATTTTTTATACTTAATTAAGACTATTTTATAAAGATATTATTTAACTTAATATAAGTTAACTTACACTTACTACAAATAAAGATATAATTAAAATGTTTAAAGATAAAATTAACAAAAATGTTAAATTTTCCTTTAAAAAAATAGATATATAAGTTAAATTCTTAAAGAAATTTAATTTATCAAAATTATTATTTAAATTAATCAAGTTGATCATTAATTTATATAATAGATTTGTAATTTATAAATATATAGATAAATTCACCTAATATGTAATAACAGAAATATTTAAAATATTTCACAATAACAAGAAATTATTATTTATAAATTAAGTAATTTATTTCTATAGAAGTAATTTTATAATAATAAAATATAATAGGATAAAGATTAAACTATTTTAACTTTAATAATTTTAATATTATTTGTTTCTTAATTCAAATAAATAAAATTATAATATAAGGAATTAAGTTAATTTAACTAACTATTAATTATAAAGCTAAAGATATTTGTGAATAAGATTATTAGTAGTAAAAAATTAAAATTATATAATATAAGGGTATTATTAACAATATTAACAATTGTTAAACAAGTAAAATATTCTAAAAAAGTTTATATCTATAAGAATAATTTATAAAATATATTAGTTAATGGTAGAATTATTTTTATATAACAATTAATAAAATTTTTGAAATAGTTTATTATACTTAAAATTAAAATAAAGGAATATTTATCAACAAAGATAATTTAAGATTATATAACTTTAATTTTATTTATATTAATTTTAATTATATTAGAAGATATAATATAGCTATAAAATAAGATTTTTAAAATAATAAAATAAAATTTTAATAATTTAACAGGTAATAAGTGTTTATAAAAGGTTTAAAAAACATGTTTAATATATTTTTACTGTTCTAATAAAGTTTTAGAAAAAATTAAAATATTATCAAGATATAAAATAACAAAGATATCTTAAGTTTCAAAGAAAATTATATTTATCAATTAACTAAATATAATAAGGGTATTGTATAATTTAAATGATAAAATAATAAATTTAAAAAAACTATAATAGATATTAAATATAATTAAAAAAATTGAACTAAGATAGATAATTGTATTTTAATAATTATCATATTTATTTAATTTAATGAAATATTTATAATTTAAGATTAAATCATATAATTTATTAAGTTAAATAGTGGTATATAATCTTTATTGTTTATTTTGTTTAAAAGATAAAAATTAACATAAAATCTTAAACCTTTATTTTTATTTAAAAAATAACATAAAAAATCCTTATAAAGAAATAGA
>JNEM01015045.1:0-27576 GCA_000697335.1 Conidiobolus incongruus B7586 | reverse complement strand
TAATAAACTATAATAGAATATATTATTCTTATTTAATCCTCAAAAGAAAATCCATTAATAATAAATTATATATTATTTTTTATATATAATTATTTTTAATTGATGTTTTTAATATAATTTAAATAAAATTATTATTTTATATATTAATTATAAAATATATTTCTAAAATTATAAAAAATTTCCTAATTAAAAAAATTAGAAATGACTATTATATTTAATATATTCTTTAAATTATTAATTATATGATTATAATTACTTTTGGTAATTAAAAAATCAATTTATCAGAAAGAAAATTTTTGCAAAAGAATTTAATTAATTTATAAAATATTAAATCTTAGTCTTTATTAAAGAAACTCTTTTAGATATTAGAAGTTTATTAAAAATTTAGTAAAAAGTTATAAATATTAAAAAAGACTAATAAATTTATATTATATTATTATTTTTATATATTTTATATTAAACTATTTATTTATTTTTAATTACAAAAAAATCCTATTATTTAAATTATAAAATAATAAGATTAAATTAATATTAGCTATTTTAGTTAATTGTTTCATCATTGACCAATCTATCAGACTCCTTTAAATTCTTTCAAAAGTTTGGATATTATTAATGATACTTAAAAATTCATTATTTAATGATTTATTTCATACTATATAATTAAATTTTATCCAAATTAAATCAAGATAATTAATAAAATATTAAAAAATAGAAATGGAATAGAATAATCTAGAGTTGTTATATTATAATATAAATAGATCATGACTGTAACTCTCTATTAAAATTACTTTAATATTAATTTTTTATATAAGGAATAAATTAAAAAATTTGAAAATATTATAATAATTTGATAATAGTTAAAAATATAGTAAAATGAGAGTAATAAAATTGTTTTATTAATAGTAAAGTAAAAATCTATTTCGGATTGTGATTTTGAAATCTATATTTTAAAATATATATTTAAACATGTGAAAATTATTATTCACTTATTAAATGCTTTAATAAAAAATATAATAATAATAATTATAATATCTCTAATTATACATTATTTATATAAATTTCATTCTGACCAGTATAATGACTTTTTGGCAAATTTTTTAATATAGTTTTACATTATTGACCAGTATTAAATCAATATTTATCATACCAATAATATTTTCATTAAAATATAATTATGAATAGTAGTTATATTAAATATCAACTTATATAAATTGCTCATATTAATGGATAAATTTATTTTAAATTATAAATCAATAATTTTACAATTTATAACCTAGTCAATATATAGTAAAATATAAATAGTTATAATGGTAACAAAGGATTAAGAATATGATACCATATTATTTTCTCAATTTTGCCATTCCCTTTGTTGCCCTTCGAGTTAAATATCCAAAAGCAATTTGGAACGAACCTGATAAACAATAAAAATTGAATGGATAAAAGAACTAGCTAGAAGTAAGACTATTATACATGTTTCAGATAGTTCTATTAATAAATAACTCTCTGCATATATAAATGCCGTTTTTGTAGCCCCAGTTCATAACTAAGAACTGAGCCAATGGCGAGATATTATTAAATTATTCGAATTTAAATTTAGCCGAAATCATCATTTATCCTATTTCTTCCTCAACTATAACATTTTCACTTATTAATTTGAAGAGAGGATATGACTGCTGATAAAGGATGAGGTTCAGTTTGGTCACATTCCCAAAGAGTATTTAAGTATTCCATTTTGATTGACATTAACAAGGCGAGAGAGAGTTAAAAAAAGCAACCTGTACTTATGGTAATTCCGAATCCTATTGTCATATAAGTCGCTTCGAGTCCGGATTTTTCTTCAGAAATCCATTACTGGATCAATTGACCACTACTATAGAGTTGAATACGAGGTACGCATTCTCTATGATATCAACTATAATTCCTTTAAATACTTTCACTATAACAAAAAAATACAATTACACGATCAGTTTCAGAGAATTGCCAGATACTTTGTAAATTATGTGGCATACTGTTAAGGATTATATTAAATAAAACAATTAGACATATAAACTCCCAAAATACAAGGCGATAGATTTAGTACACAATAACCAAAAGAAAAATTACGAATTGTGCCACTTTGGAAAAGTTTTGAAATTAGATCCTTTGATGTTTGTAGGTCTCAAGGATATCTAAACTTTTCAATTTTTTAGACAGAGATAGTGGTTCCTTTTGCAATCGATAGGACAATGCTTCAATACATCTGATTTATCTGATCTTGTTTTTACCCAAAAGTCAATTTGAATTCTTTGATGATATTGGCTATCTGCAGAATACGATCTCTCGTTGTCCAATTGACGAACATCGCATTAAGAATAATTGCCATTGTGATCCAAATCATAGTTCAGGCCTTCACCATTAATCATATAGAAATCAATCGAATGTTAACTAAGGAAACACAATTACAATAATTAAAATTAGTTTCAGATTATAATTTTTAAAATAATATTCAATAAATTAAAACACAAAGATTCTTTTTCTAATATTTAAGTTTTATGTCTGCAATTGGTTTACTATATTTGGAAACATCAGTGGTATGTATAAAATGATTTTGTATTAGTTATTTACTAAATACGGAAAATATTTACTCTTAAGTTATAAGAATTTAACACGATTATTTTTTTTATTTCAATTTAACAATTCCTATTTGATAATGATTTTAAATTTAATTTTTTTAGGTAAAAAAAATTTGTTTTAATAATAATCTATTTAAAAAAAAGTTTTTTTTATTTATTTTATATAATTAATTATAATATATATTATTAATAATTCATTTAATATATTGATTTAAAAATATAATCAAAAAAACAGATCAAATTTAATTAAAAAAATAATTTTTATAAGTTTAAGAACTCTAATCCTATTCATGCCAATATTACTAATAGAATCAAATTTTGATTCTACTGATTGTGAATAGAGCGTGATAAATAGGCAAGGGAGCGACTTGCGTGTGATTTGTTGTAGTTTGAATCAAATTAATTTTTCAAGTTGAATGAGCTTTACAGAAGAACGAATGTGATGATCAAAATGTATCAAGACAATGGTTCTTTTATAAACCATTCGTTAGTCGTAAATGATGTAAAGAAATGTATTAGGTCTTCAGAAAAATGAGTTAAGCGGTGTGACGCGTATTCCATGGTTATATCACCATAAGGTAAAAAGGTTGTAAGATGAAGTTAGTCGGGTGGATTACTTTCTAGGCAATTACAAAGTACTAATAATTTGAAAATATGAATTATTAATTTAATAAAATTTTTACAAAATAATTATAATTATTAATATTTTTCTAATGTTATTAATAGAAAAGTTTTATAATTAATCTTAATTTAAGATTATTTGATAATTTCAATTCACTTAAGATATTGCTATAATATTTAAGTATTAGTTTGATATCTTAGTTACTTATTTTTACCTTTAGTGTATAATTGATCTGATTAAGTAATAATCAAATTTTAATATTTGAATAATATTTATTATTATTATTATTATTACTTTTTCAACTCTGATTTTATAAATAAAATTATAATAATAATTTAAAATATTTTTAAATTATGTAATTTTAATAATAAATTCAAAGTTATATGTGATAATTTTAAAAATAAAATAAGTTTAAATTTAATTAATTCATCTAGATTATTGAAATAATATCTAAAAATATATTATTTTTATTATAAACACATTAAATTATTGAATTATTAATAATAAAAAATAATTATACTATTAGTAAATTTCTATATTATAATATAAAAAAACTAATTTCTTTAGCATTATTCTAAATTTTTAAATAGATAATTTCAATCTATTTTCAATAATAACCAACTTAAAAAGTTTACCAAACTAGAAGTTTATATTCAATTAATATTTGGATATCATCAAGTTAATTGAAATAAATATATCAATCAGACTTATTAGTAATATACTATTAATAAAGTGCTGATATTAGTTCTATTAGTTATTTTAAATTATTTAACTAATATAATGATTATTTGATATTTAAAATTTAAATAATTGATATTCTTATTTAAAGATGAATAATCAGGTATTAAATAATATTACTCTGTATTTTTAATAATGGGAATTTTTTATGATTTAAAATAAATAAATATTTTAATATATGGTATATAAAAATAAATATATAATATAAATTTAATAGTTTATTTTATTATTAATAACTTTTTCCTATATTTTTAGCAAAGATCTAATACCTAAAAAATAGTTCTTTTTATTAAAGACTGAAATTTGATATTTCACAAACTAATTAAATTTTCTTATAAAAAATTTCTTTCCTATAAGTTAGTTTTTTAATTACCTAAAGCAATTATAATCACATAGGTTATAATCTAAAGATTATACTAGATATAGTAGTTTTTTCCAGTTATTTTTAATTAGAAAGTTTTTTACAGCTTTAGATTTATATATTTTAGTATTATTATGTAAAATAATTAGTTTTCTTAAATTATATTGAGAAAACTAATTAATAATACTTTTATTTAAAAAAAACAATATAAAGTTTATTATTAATTAATTTTCCTTTATAAACTAAATAAAAATAGCATATACTATTATAATCTATTATAATAATTAATATTTACTTATTAACAAAATATTTATTTAAAGGAATTTGTAGAGGAGGTTAATTTAACTTAATCTAATATTTTAATTTATGTTTTTAAAAAAAATTATATATAGAGATTTAAGATTCATTAATTATAATTATTTATTGTAAAAATTTAAGCTTCTAGTAATATTTTAATAAGTTTTATTTAATAATAACTACTCTAGCTTTTTTTAAGCTTTAGTTAAATTATAAGATACCTATTTTATATTTTTATTTATTAATTTAAGTTTAAACTTTAATATTTATAAAATACTTATAAAATTAATATTAAAATACTTAGATAATTCTTTTGCTAAAATAAAAAGGTGTTTTTCAATATATTTTTTCACTTTATTAATAATTAAAAGAGTAATAGTTGAAGTTAGTTTTTTATATTTTAATAGATTTTAGATAGTTTCTTTTTTAGCTTTAAAGTAATTTACCTAGCAATAAATTATTAATTTAAATAATATTTTATTATTAAAAGCTGCTTATAAATTTTAAATAATTTTAAAAAGCTTATAGTTAAGTTTTACTAATAATAAAATAAAAAACTTTTAATGATCACTATTTAGTTTAAGCATAATTAAATTAAATAACTAATTTTAAAAAGTTAATTTTTTAATCAAAAAAATTATTATATATATATATATATATATTAAAAATATATAAATTTCTATTAACTTTATATATATTTATTTATTTCAAACTAATAATATATTTGAAAAATCAGAAATTAAAAAATTTCCCATTATTTCAAATTTAAGGTAATATTAAATTTTTTTAAGAAATATATTAATTTTATAATAAGGATAGTTTATTTTAAATAATAAATTATATAAAATAATTTAAATTTATTTAAATGATTATTAGTTTGAATATTAGAATATTATTAATTAATTTAATTTTTAATCTTCTTTATATCTATTCTATAATATAACTTAAAGCTATTTATGTAAATATAAATATTAAAATACCAAATTAAATAGAATTATAAATTTTACTAAAACCAATTAAATGGATCCTAAATTTTAGTTATAATGAAATCATAAAATTTCGGTATAAATCGACTATTTTGACATTACAGTTATAATTTCATCAACAAATCAATATAAGATTGTTGACTAAAGTATTGCCATAGTGATAACTATATCTTAATATAACAAATGTTATAGGTTGTACTATGGGTTCAATGTAATATTTTATAATCAGATATATATTCAATAGCAAATGAAATCAACTATTATATGTTCAAATGAATTTTATTAATCATAACAATATTTTACAAAATTTCATTACACCGTAATTTACCACTATTCAATAATTGTTAGGCAGTATGAAATAATTTTAACGTTCACTAAATTAATAAATCTATATTAAATCTGTATTTTAATATTTTTCTTTTTGAATTTAATACTATTTCTCAATTAATATATTCACCTTGCTTGTACTTAATATTTAGGTGAAAAAAATGAATTTTATAGATTAGATAAATTTATGAACTCACATTTCAATGAGAAAAACTAAAGAGATTATTGATATAGAAAATGTAAATAAAAAAATGTTTAACAAATTATACATATTGATATTAAATATTAAATAATGGAAAAAAAATTTCATTTAATATTAATAATAAAATTATCAGATTTATTAAATTTTAAATTATATTAAATTATATCAAATTATTTTATTAATTAAAAAAATTTATTTTTTAATAATTTTTGGTAGTAAGTTAATTACAAAATAATAAATAAATAAATAATCTAAGATAAAAGAGCTCGGTTCCACTCCCTTATACATGAATTAGATTGCCAATCCCAAGTCTTTTCTGGATTACAGTGACAGTTATTTTTGATAAAGTCTACACCATCGGGGCAGTGTGTATCAGAATTGTGCTGGTAGCCAATATCCTTAAAGAAGTGTACTTGGGACTTAGGGAGGAAAATACTTAAGAAAATACTGTGTACGGGAGCGTCACCCCAGCGCTCGTAGAAGAACCCACCCTTCTTGTCGAGATGGTCAAAGAAGTCGAGGTATTCTTTGGAACGCCATACGTCTAAGGAGCCAATTTCGAAATTGGACCAGAAGTGGCACATGTTGTATTTATCGCCCTCATTCTCACGGAGGAATTTGATGGCGTTGTGCTTGGGCAAGGTTTCAGTAAGGTTGTTGGATTTAATATAGTCCATAACAGTGTCCCAAAGCGTTGGGATAGTGGCTTCAATTTCTTTGTAGGTCATAGTGAATCCGTACTTCTTATCATTGTCGTGTAGGTACTTGAAGGGATCGTAGTTGATATCACATGGGAAGTGTACGTCTGGCTCAACTCTCCAGTAGTAATCAAATTGGTCTAGCAATGGATGTCTGAAGAAGAATCCGGACTCGAAGCGACACATGTGGCGATAGGACTCGGAGTCACCATAAACGTATCCAGCGTGCTTCCAAAGTTCGCGCGCCTTGGCTTCATCGATCCATGGAGGAATACTCCAATGTTCCCTTGGAATCACTCCGAAATGCACTTCAGCTTTGGTGTGAAGTCTAACACGAGTCTTGAATTCTTCAGTGAAATTTTGCTCGTTAAGAAAGACGTAGGGATAGTTGTAGTTACGATTGAATCTATCTTCTAATTCTCGCATACTGTTCAACCAGCCTTCCAATTCCTTATTGCGGACTAAGACTACATAAGCAGCTTTCATACGTTCATCCTTCTTGGGTTTGAATTCATCGACAATTTCAACTCCTTTTACAGATTCAGTTGGTTTGGAATTGAGAGTAGATATAATTTCATTCGGTGCTTCATTGTTGGAAAATCTTCTCAAAGCCACTTTTCTAGCTTCTGATTGAAAATGATCAAAATGACCATTATCTTTATTTCTAATAATTAAACTAACCACTATCCAAATCGCAACTACACCGACAATAAATATAAATCCCTTTTTGGCAAAGATCAAATGTGATTGATTCATTATTAGTTATTGTGATTAAGGCTCAACCTTAACTCTATTTTTTTACTATAATACTAGTTCGTTAATACCATCTCAAGTATTTATATTGCTATCGAAATGTGTTATCATAAATATCATCCATTATTTGATAACTGAATTAGGATTTAATTTTAATAGTCCAGATTTGGGAATTTGTACGTTATTTAAGTAGGACAAATTAATCAATAATTGTACAACTTTAATATTCGAAATTTAAATCATGTTTAAATAACGCGTTAATTGTTTGATTAGTGGGCTATTAATTATAGATTAAAATCTATTATGTTATAAAATATGCATAGATTAATTATAAAATAAATATATAATTTTTAATGGCTTAATATTATATAAAAATTATAAAAATTTAATTTTTTTTTCAATAATAATTATATTGTTAAAAAATTAATTATAATATTTCTAAATCTCAATACCTGTATTTGAAGTATGTGGAATTGTGTACTTATCCATCATCTATCTTATCACTAAATCTTTCTTGGGACCTTGTCAATACTTGATTTGATTAACCAGTTTATCTTGCTATTCACTAAGTTTTCCCAATTAAAATGATCTCATTTGAGTACAATGAGATAGGGATATAAATGTGAAATTATTTATTCAAATCTTTGTGATTATATTGAATTAATGAATAAGTTTATTTTTTATTTTTAAATTTTTTATATTTAATAATATTAATAATATTAATAATTATATTAAAATAAAATAAAAATTATTAAAAACAACTCTTTTTTTATAATATTAATTTAAATTATTTAATATATAATTAAAAGTTATTTTATTTAAATTTTAATAATTTTTATATTTTTAATTTATCAAAATGTTTTAATTAAGGATTTTCATCCGATCACTTATTACAATATAATTAATACTTAATAAGAATCTCTTTTTTTGCCAATATTAAACTCTTTATTAATTCTTAATTTTTAATCAATATAATTTTAATTAATTTAAAATGTCATTCACTTATTAATATACTGTAATTTAATTATAACTCGTTTAAAATTAGATTTTATAAACAGTTAGAAATATTGAACAATGTTTAGGATTTTAGAGTGTTTATTTACATATGAATTATGGCTAAATGATCTGGAACCATATTAAACTAAATAATTTTATTAATGATGAATCAAGTGACAAATTATTAAAATAATATATAAAAATAGAATAAATTTAGGTTTCAAAATTTTGATATTGATTGATGAGGTAATTTTTGAAAGTATATAAATCTTATATTTGTGCTTTGACTATTTAGCCGTTGAACGTATTTTTGAGGAAATTAGACTAGATATATAAAATTACTAATAATTAAAAAACATTGAGAATTATCAAAATATTTTTAAATAATAATAATAATGTATTATTGGGAATCATAAGATTTATTAAATATTACAATAATTACAAATTGTTAAAACTTGAATAAATATTTATAATTTGAAAATAATTTTAAATATATAAAAATCTTTGTATTCATTATTATACAAAATTAAACATATTCAATATAGTAATTCATAAAAGAATTAACCAACTGAAAGTTCAATTAACTTTAAATATTAATATCAGGAACTCAATTTTTAGAAATTCAAAAACTTGATAAAATTACTTGCTTTCCATAGCCCTTTAGATAATATAATATTGATCATCTTGGAAAGATTCTAATTTAGATAGTATTGGGTTTAGAAGGATAATTTTTCTGGAACTCTGTAAACTTTATTATTAAGAATAATACAGATCATGAATAATATTACAGAAATATATTTTGAAAAGATAAAAATATTATTGATTTTATAATTAAAATTAATTTTATTATTACTATTAAAATAATTTTTGTTTCCAAATCAAGATTCTTTATTCACTTATAGTTGCTATTTTTTTAATTAAAATAATAAAAACTTTTTTTATTAATTATTGTATTATATTGAGCTTTGATTTTCATTTTGTTATTTATATAAAGTTATATAATAATGATAATAATAATAATAATATCTACTTTATTTAATTAAAAATAAAAGGAATTTGAATTATTATATTAAAAATATTTTTTTGATATTAAATCATAAGGTTTGATATTTACAAAAAAAACTTTATTATAATATATATTCTGATAAAATAATATGAAAAAATGTTTGTAAATTTATATAATAATAAAATATATATTTTTTAAAATTTTAATTATATAATATTATAAATTTGGAAAATCATAAAAGTTTAGTAAATTTCCAATATTGGGTATTATACATACCTTTATTAAAATATAAACAATATAAAATTTATTATTATAACTTTGAATAAATATTTAGTTTCCTCAATGTTTTTATATTAATATAATAAAAATAATACCAAATTGAAGTTATTAGTATTATTTTAAATCAGTTGATCAAAAATATAAATATTCCACTTTTTGAAAAAAGTATAATTTTCATTAATATATATAAAAATAACAATGGTAATAAGATTTCAATATATTAAAAAATTGGAATAATTCATCATTAAATTGATAACTTAATAGCCAATTTTTTTAATTAATTTTATCTAATAAAATATTAATTTTAAAATTATGAATTATTATCCAATCTATGAACATTGTTTAATTACCTTAATAAGTATTTATATTCCAGAACTATTTTTAATTGATAATTTTAAAGTATTATGAAGCAATGATCTTAATCAAGTTAATTTTTATTCCAAAATTATTGTAATTTAATATCCATTTTATCCATATTGACTTTGCAGGTACTTAAAAGTAAATAGTAAATAAGTAACTAAAAAATGAAATTATTTCCAATACTTTATTATTATTTTAATTACCATCCAATATTATATAATTCATATAGATAAACTAACTAAGCTAATTTATCAATATTTTCAAAATATTTGAAAATCAATTAATTCAAAATTCTTTGTTTGAAAATTTTTATATTAGTTAATGATTAGGATTTAATAGTTAAAGGATTAATATTGAATTTTAATTAATATCGAAAATGACTTATTCAGTTAATGCCAAAATGTAATGTTTTTTTTTAAAATATTTAATCATTAATTTAAATAAATTCTCGATTATAATCTAATTGGTAAAATTAATTAATATATATTTAAAATTTTATCTTTAAAATTATTTTATATCTATTAAATTTTGCAAATGGGCTAAAAATGAGTAAATTAATATAATTTTTATTTTATATTATTTCAATTTGATTGGCGATAGATATAATGTAATTTTATTTAAATTTTAATTTCTATTATATTAAAATAAGAATTTTTATTTTAATAATAAAATTATTTTACATTAAAAAAAAGAATTTTTCTTTTGAATGACAAATTAATATTAATCAATTGTCACAATGTATCCGCATTAAATTCTTATTTTGATTCAATATTTCTGCAAGTTATTGCCACAATACAAAAAATAGTGGATAAAGATGAAAAGGTTGAAAAAAATAATTAACTCGGATATATTCCTTTATTGGTTTGTTATAGTATGTTGGTATGTGGTTAGTTAATTCATTAAACATAATTCTATCATAAAGCTTTATATAGATTATGATTTTTTTATATATTGGGCAAATTGTTCTATATGTTCTAATTGACATATTATATAGGCTAATTGGCTAAGATATCTGATTACGTTAAAAATATAAATTATTAATTTGTATATTGTGTATAAAATATTGAAGATTTATGAAAAATTATTGAAAATTTTTATTTAAATTTAGAATATAATAAAATATGATATTAAAATTTAAAAAACTAATTGGATTAAAACTTTATAAACAATATTTGAACAAAGATATATCAATATTTATTTGGATATTTTGAGATAATTTTTACAACTGTAATATTCAAAAAAATATCTTAGAACGATTATTGAGATATTCAAATATTTGTATTATAAGTCATTCTATAAATATAATTTTGTTTCAAAATATTAAAGATTATATATATATATTATCGAAGTTTGAATCATTATCCAAAGTATCAATATTAATATTTAAAAAATTAAAATATTTATTAAACATAATTTTATTACAAATAATATTAACACCTAAAATATATTTAGAATTATAGTAATTTTATATAAGGTTTATAAATGTTCAATATATTAAAATATCTTTAGATATAATAATAGTTATATGTAAATAACTCTAAAACAAAGTTATAAATGATCAATTTAATTCTTAGTTTTTAAATGGAATATTCTACAAATTATTATTAAAACGAAATATCAGATATTCACTTATAATGTTACAAAGTTGATATGATGAATTTAACAGAATATTTATTAAAAAGTAGTTAATTTTTGATTATAATTTAATGTTAATAAGAATAATACAAAATATATGCATTTTTTATTATTTAATAAATTTTAATTAATTCAATTCTAATAAAAAAAATTAATTTTCATATTATTACTTCTTATAATTAAAAATAATAAATTTTTCAGAGTATCAAACTTAAATTCATAAATGAATACGATTGTAATTACTCGATTTTAATATCAACTAGGTTATTTTATAATATATTACTTTCATACGTAAGTGTTATTTTTAACTAAATGATTAAGTTTATAAATATAGTATAAAAACTAATATCAGTAACAAATGTCATAATATTTAATTATATTATGAATTTACAACATAAATAAAAAGATATAATTGATTATTTCAATAAAATTTAAATTATTATTTATTCTTAATTATGTCTAAATATAAACCAGAAATTTATTTATTATTATACTAACTAATGAAAATAATTTAACTATTAATATTTCAATAATTCACATTTATTTCAAATATCTTGTACTTATTAAATCAAATTTTTAAACTTATTTTGCATTCTTTACACAATAAAATATCAAATTATAAAATTATCAAATTCACATCTTTTATAAATATAATTAATAAATAAAATTTGTACTATTTAAATGTCGAGATTATTAAAAAAATATTAATATACATTGTTATTAAAGTATATAATTTGGAAATTTTGTATTTTATAGATCTAATTTAAAATTGTTAAAAAAGATTAAAATCTAATGATTGTGATATTTCAATGACAAAATGTGTAATATGTTATAAATTGTATAACTTTTAATCCAGTTTATTAAGTTCAATCAGATTATTTGACTATCCATTTATACATTGTAATATATTGTTGTATTTCAAGAATACCTGTATGTCTTGATTTGATAGTTAAGCTAATACTATTCCTAATGCAGACTGACTTTGTTGGTCCAAAATAAAAAGATACTCCTTGTTCTCTTTACTCCTTTTATTAGGTTTTAACCAAACTCTGCGTAGTTCAATGTACAAATTATTTAAGCCCAGAGGTGACAAAGAGAGAAGGGGGATTTTTGGATAATCGGCTACAACATCTTGTCAAGTAAATTTTAAGAGATAAAAATCCCAAAATGTTAAAGTACCAAATTAATTAATTTACAAAATCATATTACAAATACTTTTCTAACAGCGTTCTTTATTTACAAAACATTTACAAAATACAATGATAGCTCAAAAAATGACTCAAAGGTTAATGGCAAATTAATATTTTTTATCTTCAATCAATATCAAAATTTTATAATTTTATAATTTTTTTTAATAGTGAAATATATTACATATGAATTTGAGGTTTGTGTCAAATTAATGAAATCACAAATTATAGTTTACTAATATTACTTTCATATATTCTTAAAATTGAATTAATGATAATTTTTATTCTATAAACAAAATCCTCAAAATAATATAGAATATCATGATTAAAAATTTTGTGATTTAGTATTATTATTATTTATATATTTTTTTCGGATTTATTTTATCTAGAACTACTGATTTTGAATATTTTTATTGAAATTATACTTGAACTTCACAAATCATAAATATGGCTCAATGTACAATTATACTTAGAAACTCACAATCGTGCTAATAAATTGATATTGTTTATATTCTAAAAATTCAATTTCATAAATAAATGTTATATTTTTCAATAAATTAATATATTTATTTTCAATAATAGTTCTGAAATTAAAGTTGAACTTTAAAAATAAAACCTGTGATTTAAAATATATAACCTCTAAGCAAATTATTATATTTGTAGTTTTATTCGGAGCTATTTGAATTTCATACTCTTGATATTATGAAATATAATATCCAACCAAAAATTCAAAACAATTGAATCTTCCATTTAAAATTATACATTTCTAATTAATCAAGCAAAATGAAATTACATATTGTTTTGCAACTAAAAATGAAAATCAAGGTTTCAATATCTGTATGACAGAAACTTTTGTATTTTTGATTAACAACAAGGCACTGAATAGATTGTTGAACATCATGAGAGTGTTGGAAGAGCCGTTCAACTTTGAATGTAACTATACGTACTTGTTCCTCAAGTGACAAAATTTCAAAGTATCCAAGGAAAAGATGTAGTCTCACACTAAAGCGCAAGTTCATTTTGATTTTTAGTTCCTGTATAATATTGAAATATTCAATGATGTATCGACCAACAAAAGGCGAGACAAATATGGTAGAACCTTAGGCACACTTATAATCATTCAGAATTCTATCATCATATTTGTCACTTCATGTCGTGATTCTTTTTGAGATATTCTCTTCATGATAACTTTGACTACTATGGAGAGTTGGACCAGATGCATAATTTCCTTGTGATATTAACTATGATCCATTTAAATACTTGCACAGCAATCGAAAGGAAGTACAGTTCCAAAACCACTTACAAAGGAATTCCAGACTCTATTCCTACTCTGTGGGATATTGTCGTGAAATACATTTAAACGACAAATGTCACTTACAAAATCCCTAATGAAAATACAGTCAAACACCTTCGGAAAATGGAAGGGAATGGATACAATACCTGCTATTTTTGCTCAATAGTTGCAATTGGAGCTTTACAAGTATCGAAATATCAAAAATATTCCAACTTCTTCATTTATTATTATAAGAAGGATATTTCCTTTTATTAAGAGTGGAGGATGCTTCGATTCGCTAATATTTTAGGTATATTTTTGCCAAAATATATAGTTCATTCATCTAAATATATTGGTTAGCCACGTAATGCAGATACTCATGCTCTTGATGGTTTTGACTTTATAAGTTATAACTGTCACTATAATCTTGATAGAACATGGGATTGGCAGGGTAACTTGAGTATTAAGGAATTGAATAGAGTTTTACTTTTTTAATTGGAAAAAATCATTATTTATGAATTATTAATATTACAATTCTATTACAAATTATCGGAATATATCATTTCCAGTAATGTGTCAAAAATTATAAAAACTATAAAAATTATTAGAATATATTTTGGTAAATTTAAAAAAAATTATGTAAAATGAAATTTGATTTTGATAAGTATTATTAAAACAAAAAAGTATGAGTTGTATCATATTACATATATTTTCTTTAATTCTACAACTGATCAAATCATAAATCATAATTTAATTAACAACCATTTTTATGCAAATATTAAGCAATTCAGTGAAAATTATTATTATTATTTAATCATTAATGTCTTAATTATAGTTAAAAATAATGACATACTTAATCAATTCTAAATTAAATAATTTTACTTCATTTATTTCAATAATTACTAGTTTTATTTTGATACTATTTTTCCATTTTATTATTTGATATTATTGATCTTTTACAATTGTTTTTTTTGAAACTTGAAATAAATCTAAATATTTCAATTTATAAAAACATACTGTGCTCAGATATAAATTTTTCTATCATTTTATTATGCTATGTATTTGGAATTAATAATAATTACATTCCTTTTTATAAAATATTATCAATATAATTTTATATAATATTTGTTTAATTTCATTATAATAAAAACTATATTGACTAACGAAAATTATATATGCCATTTATAATTAATTCATATAAACATGAATTATTTATTTTTAAAATATAATTTAGGAATTATTATTTAATTTTGGATACTTAAAATTTAGTATATTATTGCAATACATATAAGATTGTTTTTGAATTGAATATATATGAGAAAATACGTAATATAAATTTTTTAAAATATTTTTATAATAAAATTAAATTTAAGACCAATTTCATGGGATATATTTGAAAATAATTTTTAAAATTATCACATTAGGAATTTATTCCTGTAACGAGTTACTATATCTAAATATTATATTATTAATATTTAGTTCACTTAATTATGATCTTTACTTTGGCATATATAACTAAAATATATTACAAATTTAAGTTCAAATTATTTGATGTTATTATTAATGTCTGTTAATTACATAAAAATATATTTTGTTTTATAATTTTTAATATTTTATCTGTACTAAATGTTAAATGACTATGTAAATGATTAATTTAATATATTAGTCAGATCTTTTGGTTATCTAATTTCTTGAAATTCATTATAATATGATATAATTATACATTTGACTATAAATATAAAATTATAATATACTTTTTAAATTTCAAAGTTAATCTATTATTAATATTTGCATATTAGGGAATTAAGTATTACTCTGTATTTTTAATAATGGGAATTTTTTGCAATTCAAAATAAATAAATATTTTAATATATAATATATAGAAATAAATATAAAATTAAAGTTTAATAGTTTTTTTATTATTAATAACTTTTTGCTATATTTTTAGCAAAGATTTAACACCTAAAAAATAATTCTTTTTATTAAAGACTAAAATTTGATGTTTCACAAACTAATTAAATTTTTTTGTAGAAATTTTCTTTCTTATAAGCTGGTTTTTTAATTACCTAAAGCAATTATAATTATATAGGTTATAATCTAAAGAGTATATTAGATATAGTAGTTTTTTCCAGTTATTTTTAATTAGAAAGTTTTTTATAGCTTTAGATTTATATGTTTTATAATTATCATATAAAATAATAAGTTTTTCTTAAATTATATTGAGAACACCAATTAAAAATACTTTTATTTAAAAAAACAATATAAAATTTACTATTAATTGATTTTTTTATTAAGAATTAAATAAAAATAGCATATAATATTATAATTTATTATAATAATTAACATTCACTTATTAATAAAATTTTTATTTAAAGGGATTTGTAGAGGGGGTTAATGTAACTTAATCTAATATTTTAATTTATATTTTAATAAAAAATTATACATAAAAATTTAAGATTCATCAATTATAATTATTTGTTGTAAAAGTTTAAGCTTCTAGTAATATTTTAATAAGTTTTATTTAATAATAACTACTCTAGCTTTTTTTTAAACTTTAGTTATATTATAAGGTACCTATTTTATATTTTTATTTATTAATTTGAGTTTAAACTTTAATATATAAAATACTTATAAAATTAATATTAAAGTGCTTAGATAATTCTTTAACTAAAATAAAAAGGTGCTTTTCAATATATTTTCTCACTTTATTAATAATTAAAAAAGTAATAGTTAAAGTTGGTTTTCTAAATTTTAACAAGTTTTAGATAGTTTCTTTCTTAATCTTAAAGTAATTTACCTAGCAATAAATTGTTAATTTAGATAATACTTTATTATTAAAAGTTACTTGTAAATTGTAAATAATTTTAAAGGGTTTATGGTTAAATTTTACTAATACTAAAATAAAAAACTTTTGATGATTATTATTTAGTTTAAGCATGATTAAATTAAACAACCAATTTTCAAAAGTTAATTTTTTAATCAAAAAAAATTATTATATATATATATATATTAAAAATATATAATTTCCTATTAACTTTGTATATATTTATTTATTTCAAACTAATAATATGTTTGAAAAATCAGAAATTAAAAAATTTCCCATTTTTTCAAATTCAAGGTAATATTTACAAATTATATTGAAAATAATATTAGAATCTATTAATTCAATATTATATTATATACTAACATTATTATATAAAACTATCACCTTTTGTAGTATATTGTGTTAATGTTAATATTTACTTAATTTTATCAGATCAAATTTAAAGTATTCTTTTCAAAGTTACCATTTTCATATAATTCTGATTAATAAGACTGAATTCAAATAAACATGTATTGTTAATTTTTAACCTGAAATTTTTTTTAAAAATTTTGTAAACTAATTTATTAGATATCTAATCTAATATATTATTTAAATTAGGAAATTATAATGCTATTATAAATCACTTTTATATAAATCAATCCATTATACATAATGATTTTTATATTATTTAATAATTTAGTTTTTATGTTCTATAATTTGATGATCATATTCTGTTTAATACCTCTAATGAGATTTGATCTAAATCATTGAATTTAATTTTTGCAATAGCAATAAATATTATAAAATCATCTATATATTAAATATTATTATAGGTATTAAATGATTTTCACCCAGTTTAAACTTAAAGCTCTTGATTTTATATATTTACTTCAAATTTTATTCTTATTCAATATATTTTTAATATATTGATCATATATTAATTTAGTAATGTTTGATTTAATATCGATTTTTAATAATTAGTGGTATATAGATTTGAAAATTGTTTTTTGGATAAATATCATTGAAACAACTATATTTAATTAATTTATATATTATATTTTATATCATATCATATTATCATAATATTTCATTAATCTATATTTTTATATGTAAGTTTGAATACGATTTTTCAAAGTGATATGCTTAAATTCATTATTTTTTAAATATAATACTTATAAATAGAAAACTTTTTTTAAAGCTATTCAATATTAATATTATCGTTAATTTATTACTTTTATAAATTTTCCAATTATTAATTCAATATATTTATTTTTTAAAATACATCATCAGAAATTGGAAAATCGAGTTAATTTAGAAATTGATATTTAATAAATAGATAATATTTTAAGAATTGACTGGTGAAATATAATTTCATTTTTTTAAATAAAAAAAATACACTATAGAATGCATATTTAAATTGAAAAGTCAAAGGAATTTAAACTAATGATCTGTAGTAAAAATTATCCAAGTGTTGAAAACAGAGATTTGGAAAATGAAGCCAATTTGAATACTATGAGTTATAAAACATTTTTTATCATAGTTTTATAAATTAAATCAAAAAATAATATATTATATTATAATGAAACTTGCTGAAAACAAAAGAATTAAGAGACTTTTCAAGTATATATCTTAAAATTTGTATATATTAATGTTTAATATTTGATTATTTGGACAAAATTAAAGGATAAACAAGGACAGATTTTTATCAATTCTGAAATACATTTGCCAAGCTATAATGCTTTGATTAACTGAAAAATTTGTATTAGTAAACAAATTAAATTCAAAATTGAATGCAAATATTTAATAGTTATTTTATTAATTATTATTATATTGAATATATTTAAATCAATCAAGATAATATAGCACGATTCCATTCGTTAGTGCATGAAGCTGGATGTCTATACCAACTAGTTTCAAGGTTACAATGGCAGTTATTAAGTATAAAATCTATTCCATTCGGACAGTGGGTATCAGTATTATGTTGGTATCCAATATCTTTAAAAAATGAATCTGGGATTTAGATAAAAACATACTCACATAAATCGAATGAACCGGGGAATCTCCCCACCTTTCATAAAAGGAATCTCCCTTCTTATCAAGGTAATTGAAGAAGTCAAGATATTGCTGAGATCTCCACATATTCAAAGATCCAATTTCAAAATCGGACCAGAAATGGCATAAATTATATTCATCACCTTCATTCTCAAGTAAAAATTTGATGGCATTTTGCTTTGGGAGTTTGTCTGTTAAGTTATTCTCTCTAACATAATTCTGGATCGTATCCCATAAAGTAGGAATAGTTGCTGGAAGTTCCCTGTAAGGAATTGTAAAACCATATTTCTTATCATTGTTGTGCATGAACTTGAAAGGATCATATTTAATATCGCAAGGGAAATGAACGTCTGGTTCAACTCTCCAATAATAGTCAAATTGATCAAGTAAAGGATGTCTGAAGAAGAAGCCTGATTCGTAGCGACACATATGACGATATGATTCAGAATGACCATAAATGTAATTAGCTTCTTCTCAATGTTTTTTTTTGCTTTTTCTTTGTCAATCCAAGGCGGAATGCTCCAATGTTCTTGAGGAACTAGACCAAAATGGACATCAGCCTGAGTATGAAGCCTCACACGTTCTTTAAATTCTTCTGTGAAATTTTGTTCATTTAGGAATATATATGGATAGTTATATTTTCTATTAAATCGATCTTCTAATTCTCTCATGCTGCTTAACCAATCATCCAACTCTTTATTACGAACCAATACTACATATGCTGCCTTGATACGGTTTTCTGAGTTTGTCTTATTATTACTCACTGAGTCGCTAGCCACTTTAATTCCTTCTATGTTTCTCTTCGAAGTAGGTTTCTTAGGTGAAAGTTGGAATATATCTTGTTGATTGATGGGATAATTAGGCTTAATAAGGAATAAACACAGTATCCAAATTATTGCAGCCCCTACGATTATAATCAGATACTTTTTATTTACAATATTATCTGACCTATCCATGATTTTAAAAATTTCTAAGGCTTAATGAGACCTAAAATTATAATTTATATATGTTTATTTCTGAATCAATCATCACTTTTATATATGAAACAATAGAAAATTAAAACCCGAACCAAATAATCTGGGAAATAATCTTGAATTGAATAAATTCGCAACAAATATTAGTTACCTGTATCACATTACACAGATTTTTCATGAGTTCAAAATTATTATTCATTAAAATATAACTAGATAAATTGATTCAATGTAAGTTTTTAATTTATTTTAATTTGAATGTTAATATTTTCTCAATTGCATAATAATATATGTAAGTTTGAAAATATATTTCAGATTTAATTTATTAACAATTATTTAATTTTACTGATAATATATTTGAATATTTGCCAAATTCATTTATCAATTAATATATTATAAAATTTAACATTCTTAAATTATTTAATATTTGCAATATATATTTGTTAAAATAAATCAAGTGGTTCTTAATACATATCTTATTCACTGTCAAAAACATTAATCGAGACATATTACTTTAATAATATTTGTTTTTTAAAAAAATGTGATAAATATAATAGCTTTAATTAATATTTGGTCATAATAGTTAGATAACCATAAGTGTTTATATCTCAATTCCTTACTACTTTAATACCTTTACAAAGTACTATATCTCTACTATCTCGTAATTATTCCAGTTATATATTGACTTGGTGAAAAGCTTGAGAATTATGACAATATAGTTTTTTAAAACTTCCTAATAACAAAACAGGGTGTATTATATTGCTCCTTATTCAAAATTAATTACTTTACAAATTTTAATATTAAAGCTATTTACTGGAAAACTAGAAATATATAACACAATAAATGGCTATCGTATTATTGATATAATAAATAATTGATCTATCAAACATTCACTTAACGAAATTCTAAATTAATATTCCTTTATTTTATATTATCTGTAATGATTATTTCTATATACCCATTATTTTCTGTTGTCATATAGTTAACTTGAATTATTACCAATTTCAAATATATGTAAAGATATTTTTTAATATAGCCAAAGAAGCTTTACTATGATAAGAACTATATATGTATAATAATGACTTTAGCTACATTAGTCAATATAGATAATTATAGTATATTTTTGAGGTCATTACTCATTCTACTCTAAATGTAATCAATGTGTTCCAGTTATTTTATATTATTATCATAATTAATATTGTGATATCATTTTTTGAATATTTGATTAAAATATGAACATATGTTATTCTTTATTATTCTAATTATATCCTAGTAGTTCATCACAATGTTAACAAGTGCAATAATCAGTATCATTGACAAAACTAATTAAAATATATAAATAAATAATTAATAAGAGTTTAGTATAATAAGGGGAAGGTTAAAATGAACAAAAATGTGCTTAGTCAAAAAAGAAAGAACAAATAGTTCATAGACAAAGATGACAGACTTATCACTTTCGAAGATTTAATCTTAAATTGAAATAACTTGGGATTATTAATAACAGAATATCTCATCTTTACATATTTGAAGAGTTCATTTTCAATGATAACCTCAATTATGATGAATTTTTCAATATGTCATTTATTTGTTTATTATGTAGTTAATTGAAGTAACTCTCTTCATTTATTTATTTATATGAGCTATGAACTATAAACTATAAAATACATTTTTAAAACAGAAGTGTCAAGGAGAATATATTCGATATTATAATATTATTATTTGGTAAAATGATTACATTTGAATGACCTAATTCGAGTAAAAATCCAATAATTAGGACTATTAATTTATTCAGATTATCACAGATTGTAATTAAGTTATTAATATAATATTAATGACTAAAAATTTCAAATTTAACATTATAAATGATAAATTTAATTATTTCAGAAAACTAAAATATATCCTGTTATAATTTTTAAGAAATATTTTCAATTTTAAACTATATTAAATAACTTGGTAATTACTGAACCTTTTGAACTTGAGAAAAGTAATTATCTAATAAATTTAACAAAAGCAAATTGTAATTAACAAATTATTCATTATTCAAAATATTTTTTTAAATTTTGGAAATTAAATGTATTCCTCTATTTTTTCAATAGAATTTATATAGAGTCAAATTAAATGGCAATTTGAGTTATATAGTTAACCTCAAATCAAACATTACAACTATATATCAGTACATATTTACGAATGATAAAAAACCGAATTTTTAATAAGGGCTTAATAATTATACGATCAACCAATGATTCTGGTTTTTTATTATTAATTTTTTGATAAAATAAAATTGATCAACCTGAAACATTAAAACCATTATCAACCTTGATATAGATTCAATGATAATAGTCTATGAATCTAAAAAATCAATATATAGAGATACTTGTGAAGTTTTAATTATCATAAGAATTATTTCTAGATATCATATATAATATGAATTATTATGGAAAATTTTCTTAACATAAATAGTTTATATTAGATACTAACCAATGGAAACATATACAGCCAAACGGAATATAAAATATTTATTTTAAATTTCATAAATTACTATAAAATTTTGTTCGTTATTGAATGAAATTGATAATTACAAAGATTGAATATGAATATAAGTAATATAAAGTTATAATTTTTTATTATGTAAAAATGTTAATTAACGGTGTAGTTTATGAATTAATTACATCCTTCCATTGACTAAAGCAAGACAAACCATCCTTTTCGATACTTTCTGAAGGGTTGCAATGACAGTTGTTTTGGATATTTTGCAAACCATCTGGACAGTTCATCCATTTATCGCCAACTTGGAAGCCGATATTTTCGAAAAAGTGAACTTGGTACTTGGGAAGGAAGAGGCTGAGATAAATGGAGTGAACAGGTGCATCAGCCCAGCGCTCATAGAAGAAGCCTCCGCTTTTGTCTAGATAGTCGAAAAACTCCATGTATTCCTTACTTCGCCAGATATCGAATGAAGCAATTTCAAAATCAGTCATGAAATGGCAACTGTTGTAATCATCAAAGCCCTTGTCAACAATGAAACGCTTGGCATTATTTGTGGGTAGCTTAGATTTGAGACTCTTTTCGTCAAGATATTGGCTTACAGTCTTCCAGAGGGTAGGAATAGTCAGCATTTGTTCATGGAATGTTATTGTGAAACCGTACTTCATATCACGTTCATGTAAGAATCGGAAGGGGTCAAAGTTAATATCACATAGAAATTTGGCATTGGGTGCAACTCTCCAATAGTAGTCGTACTTCTTGAGGAGCGGATGATTGAAGAAAAAACCAGAATGGAAGCGGCTCATATGACGAAATTCCTCTGATTGAGCATACTTGTAATCAGCTTTCTTCCAAGATTCTTTTGCCTTATTTTTATCGATCCAACTGGGGAAACTCCATTGTTCAGGTGGTATGACTCCAAATTCCACTTTAGCCTTTGTATGAGATCTAATTTTAAGCTTAAAGTCTTCAGTAAAGTTTTGTTCATTCAAGAACACATAGGGATAGTTGAAGTTTCTGTTGAATCGGTCCTCCAAATTGCGCATAGTGTCCAACCATTTATCTACATCTTTATTTTCAGTGAATACAATAAATACAGCATTCATATTTGATTTAGGTCCTTCATTGTGAACTTTTGTAATATATTCAAAAGTCTTTTCATGTACGCGGGTATCTACGCCTTCCATTTCCTTTTGTGTATTTTTTGAAACCTCAGACTTTAGTTTATGACCCCAGTTCTCTGGATAGGACGGTTTCATTAAATAAACTGTAAGAATCCACACTATCCCCAGAATACCGATTATTATAAGACTTGACCTTTTACTATTGTTCTTTGAATGCATCATTATAACTTAACAAAATAATACAATAGGAATATTAGTTCGACAATTTAATTTAATATGATATATTAATTGACTGAGGATATTATTTGTAAGATTTATTCACAAAAGAATAAAATAAGTCAAACCTTACATATGAAATCTATTTATATCTTTAACATTAAATTTATCGATAAATGTATTGAATTAATTTTTCAAATTCAATCTCAATAAATTGATCATCAAAATAAATATCAAACATTTATTTTATTTGAATATGGTAATTTATTGAACTATAAAACTGATAATATTAGTTTTAGTGGTGATTGGATGAAAAGATAATTATTTTATTATTGTTTTCCCCAGTAGCAATACAGCTTAATGTTATTTCTGTATATACTCTTATAATAAGCTAAATAGTTCAAAAATTATTTTAATCATTTATTAATGGCATTTAACACATTAAAATTTTCATAAATTAATTAACCTTGCAAGTGAGATATAATTATATTATCTGTCCAAGGTTTGCTCAAATTGGATTGAAAAATAAATTGAAATTTTTAAAGTAGAATACTTTGTTGTTAAGAGTATATTTCTGTTTATTGATAACAACAAAATTTTCTTTAATTTATTGAAGAAATAAAAAACAATAAATCTTAAATAAGAATTAGTGAATTTGTATAGCATCTATATAAATGAATCTATCTATTATTAATAGAAATTATCCAATACTAATCGATGATAATTAACGGATTTATATTGAATACTATGTGAATGGATATAAAATATAAATATTCTGATAACAATAATATTTTAATGAATTTACATTTAAATGCGCTTGTTCTGATCATTATGGCTTAACTATGAATTTTATTTGAATAACATTTCATTAAAGTTTAAAGTAATTAGCTGGATAACTCGTTGAACTGCCCGTTCAGATTGAAAAATATTAGATGAAAGCAGATTACATAATATTTTGAACGGGTGAATATTTATTGTAAATATCGTAAACAGAAGTTTTCAAAACTAATAAAGTTCATTCATATTATTATGAAAGAATCATTTTATTCAATTTAGGTCGAAGATCAAATTTATAATTCATTGATCTTGTCTGAAAAATTCCATTGTTTGTTGGAACAGGCTAATATTAATACAATATTAAATTTTGAGTTTAAATTTGCTGAATATAATTGTGATATACATTGATTATTATATTGAATATTATTTTTATTTAAAAGGCATATTAATTATAATATTATATCTTATTAATAAATTTTGTTTGTTCTGAGAATACTTTATAATACTATTTTGGATGAAATAATTTTTTAATTATAATACAAAATTTCAGTATACAAAATCCTGTGGAAAAAATTGTTGATATTTATTTAATCTTCAAAAACAGAATTTTTAAGTTATGAATTAAAATAATTTAAATGTTTTAACGTTATTTGAAGTGAAGATATATTCCTTTAGTTATCAAATGCATGAGGAAAATTATTAATTTTTAATATTTTTCACCAATATGATGCATAAAGGCAGTGTTTGAATATTACAATCATTTAAAACTCCAAATCGGTTTTCATTTCATTCAAATCAAATTTAACATTTATGGCACGACAATGTTATTAGCATAGTTGTAAATTCCTTGTGTTCCCCTGATCCAATCAAATATTGTATATTATTTGTAATTTGCAAGGATTAGCAATAAAATCAAATATACTAGTATGAATATATTTCAAATATAAGAGATCAATGGTTTATATTCATTTTCAAATCAATGTATTTGATATTTTTAGATCGTAATGGTGGTTGTCGATATAATCAAGTTTGAAAAATACTGAATAAACCCATTATATATGCTTTTTGATAATACTAAATCAACAATATTAGGAAATTTCATATAATTTAACCAAAAAATCAAATTACATATTAATTTTAACTGAATCAAGAGTATATTGAATAGAAGATTTAACATCTGGGGATTTGTTATAATTAATTTTGAATATTCATCCCATTTTCATTTATAGTAAAGAGCTTTTGTAATATTACAGAATAGTTTCATTTTACCAGATCAATATCGTTGAAGTATTTTAATTATATATATATATATATATATATTTAATATAACAAATTAATTTTTATTCAATCATTTCTATATGAATTAACCAAACTTTATAATACTTCACAAATCTTTAATATTAATAGATATTTCAATATTTTTGTTTATTTTAATTCTATTTTTATATTATTCCAGAATAAAACCCTCATCCTTTCCATACTTTGTTCAACTACTCACATGGCTATCAATTATTTTGGGTTCTTATCTAGTGTCTGCTCCAGCTTTAATTTATAATCCCACTATTATTTATATACTAATCTATAGGCTCTAATAAATATCTATGAATGGTTATATAAGTGCAATTTATTACCTTGAATTTAAAATAATGGGAAATTTTTTAATTTCTGATTTTTCAAACATATAATTAATTTTAAATAAATAAATATATACAAAATAAATAGGAAATTATATATTTTTAAATTATATATATATATGTCATTATTTTTTGATTAAAAAATTAAATTTTTAAAATTAGTTATTTAATTTAATTATACTTAAATTAAATAGTAATCATTAAAAGTCTTTTATTTTAATATTAGTAAAACTTAACCATAAACCCTCTAAAATCATTTAAAATTTATAAATAGCTTTTAGTAATAAAGTATTATTTAAATCAACAATTTATTGCTAGGTAAATTATTTTAAGATTAAAATAAAAACTTTCCCAAACCTATTAAAATTTAAAAAACTAATTTTAATTATTATTTTTTTAATTATTATTAGAATAAAGAAATATATCAAAAAGCATTTTTTGATTTCAGCTAAATAATTGTTTAAACACTTTGAAATTAGTTTTATAAGTATTTTATATATATTAAAGTTTAAACTCAAATTAATAAATATAAATTTAAAATAGGTATCTTATAATTTAACTAAAATTTAAAAAAAAATTTAAATAACTATTATTAAATAAAACTTATTAAAATATTATTAGAAACCTAAACTTTTATAATAAATAGTTATAGTTAATAAATCTTAAATCCCTTTATATAATCTTTTATTAAAATATAGATCAAAGTATTAAATTAAGCTAAATCAACCCTTTTTATAAATCTTTTTAAATAAATATTTTGTTAATAAGTCAATATTAACTATTATAATAAATTATAATAATATATACTATTTTTATTTAGTTTTTAAAGGAAAATTAATTAATAATAAACTTTATATTGTTTTTTTAAAAGTAATTATTTTTAATTAATACTTTTAATATAATCTGAAAAAATTTATTATTTTGTATAAAAGTTATAAAATAAATAAATTTAAACCTATAAAAAATTCTATAATTAAAAATAACTAGAAAAATTACTATATTTATTATATTCTTTAGATTATAACTTATTTGTTTATAATTGCTTTTAGAAATTAATAAATTAGTTTATAAAAAAGAAAATTTTTATAAAAAAATTTAATCAGTTTATAAAATATTAAATTTTAGTTTTTAATAAAAAAACTATTTTTAGGTGTTAGAAGTTTACTAAAAATATAGAAAAAAG
>JNEM01015044.1:0-14878 GCA_000697335.1 Conidiobolus incongruus B7586 | reverse complement strand
AGTAACAGTAGAAATTAGTCTTCCAGATTTTGGTAAATTTTGAATAGTGTCCCTTCTAGCTTTAAAATCACAAATCCAGCAATATATGGTAGTTTTAGATAAAGCACCATCTCCATAAGCTGTTTGCAAGTTTTGGATGATTTTAGAGGGTTTATGGTTAAGTTTTAAAGATACAAAAATAAAAGCCTTTTGATAATCACAATCTGGTTTAAGCATGATTAAATTTAAGTGTAAATTTTAAAATCAAAATATTTTAATAAAAAAAATAATTAAAATTGAATATATATATATAGTTTGAAAATATTTATTTTCCTATATATTTTATATATATATAATCTTTCAAAATGTATAATATGTTTGAAAGATCAGAAATTAAAAAATTTGCCATTTCTTAATTTCCATACTAATATATAATATAAACTCTTTAAAATAAATCAATTTAATCATTATACTAATTATTTAAGGGATTTAATTATTTAATAAGTCTTTTACTATAAAGATCAACATACGAGCCAATATAACAAAGGTTAAGTTTAATAAAATATTATTTAAATATTGATAACTAATAGTTATATAGTTCCACCACTATATTTATAAATATTTAAAGTTTTAAGATTTGTGGTTTTAAATGATATATTATTTTATTTAACAAAATAGTCAGTTTAAAACCAACACCATATATTATATATAGTTTTATAATTTTTTTTGATTTAATATCTTAATTATTATATCATTTAATAGTTCAATCTAATTTACTTACAAAAGTTCTCTCAATCACATATGATTTTGCATTTGACCCATTTAAGTCTATTATATTTCTTCTAATATATCAGATTATTTAACTATATATAATTTTATATTTGACAAGCTTTTGGCTAAATTTTATTAATAATTAAATAAAAAACTTCTGATAATAACTATTTAATTTAAACAAACTTAAACAATAAATTTTTAAAATTTAAAAATTAATGAGAAAAAATTATATATATTTGAAATTAATAATATGTTCAAACAATAAAAGTTTAAAATTTCTCATTTCTTTGATTCGGAGGTAATTAAAATAGTAATAATATAATTGAAATTTAAATCATATTTCCAAATAATATCGGATATATTAAGAATAAATTGATGTAATATTAATTGATTGCAAGTAATAGATCTGAGAAGTTGATATTGATGGGAGAAAAATAGGGCTCAACCGGGAATTGAACCCGGGACCTCTCCGACCCGAACGGAGAATCGTACGACTAGACCATTGAGCCTTACAGGAAGTGAATTTTATAAATTCTATATTTCAATATCTATGTGATAATATGTGTTTTTATTTAATTTTGATGCTTCTGTTTGTTGTATTCATTTATATTATTTTCAAGTTTGTTTATTCAATAAAAGATGTTTATTTTGTATTATAATTAATTCCTTGACCTCTATTATCTTGGAAAATATTATGTTATTTTCTCAATTAAATTAATACAAGAATAATTTAATAATTGACCCAGTTTCAATATATCAACTTGCTATCTTAATGATGATATTGGAAATTAATTTATATTTCTGTTAATTTAACATTGTTATTAATAATTTAATGTGATTTTAGTACCTTTCAAAGTGTATTTTTAACGACGTTATTTAAAATAAATGATAAAATAAAATTTAAATCAATATTTATTGATAAATGTTGGTCAAAAATCCTTGAAAAACTTATCAGCGAAACGATTAATATATATCTATAAAATATTAATATATTTATATAGTAATAAATCAATTTTTTCATAAAATCACTGAATTAAAAATTAATGGCAAATCCTATCAAAATTAGTAAATATATCATTCATTTTGATTTCTTTCTAGATATTAAATCTATACTATTTCCACCCATTTAAAATATTTTATAATAATTTAAACTATTGTTATTCGTAAATATGCTCAATATAATTAAAATTTCAAAATAAGAACCTAATTATTAATATTAATAGTTTATTTACCTTGAAAGGTATTTGAAATTCATATTTTCCCTCTAGAATCTTTGTACTTCCCAAACAAAACATAATCAAATTCAAACAATTTTTAATTTATACCAGTGTAATAAAAAATGATTCACTTAAACATCAATTTGAAAAATAAAACAAAAGCTCCTGAATATATTGAGAAGTACTCCTTCTAATTTAACAACATTTTTAAACTAGCATGTAATATGTTTTCAGGGTTTATGATTCGGAGGAATTGACAGGAATGGTCAGATTGAAATTAATTGTTTTTGAATAATTTCCTAAAGGTTGCACATTGTTTACAGAAAATATGCTGGTAATTATTTTAATATATTAACTGAGGAAAAAACTAATGTCAATATATATTTGTATTCACATTTACTAATATAACGAAAACATCTTAAAATTATAATGAATAATTTTTCAGATTTTTATCAATTAATATTAAATATAAATTGTAATTCAATAAATTAAATAAATGAAATTTTCAATTTAATTCTAACCAATTACAGTTGATATATATACTCCAAGTTATTTATGATAAAAATAATAAAAATTAATAAAATTTGGATATATTCATTATGATATAAACTTAGTTAAAACTAATTAATTCTACAATTTGAATAATCACTTTCAAATTTAAAAATATCAAATACATCCCTCTAAAGCTGGTAAATACCAAAAATTTTAATAACTTAAATATTATTCTTGAACTAACCTAAATTTAGAATTAACGTCATTAAATCATACTTGAATTTGTATTTAAACAAATTGAAAAGAGTATAAATACCTATGAATATTGACTAAACAAATCGAAATGACACAATTAATCGATTGGAAAGTGATTATCCTCATTGTATTGGGGTATCTATATTACAAATACTTCTTTTACCCTAGGCATTTGGGTCCTTTACGTCATATTCCAGGCCCTCCCGACTTGTTGGTAGCTACCATCAATCATATGGTATGTCAAATATCGGGAGATCCTGGTGAACATATTCGTCGCATTCATAGACAGTATGGACCCATTTGTCACGTTGGTAAGTCCCTCTAAATACTGTATACAATCATTTAACACTCCTTAGGTATGGGTATCATCTCAGTCATTGATGAAGAGAATGTGAAAAAAATTTATAATAATCACAGAATTCAAAAAGATTCGAGATTTGAAGCATTTTGCGCTATGGTTCCAAATATTTTTAGTACTACGTAAGTCTTTCATTTTTTTCCTGGAATTTGTAATTAATGATTGGTTTAGGAATGCTAGCTACCATGCCGTCAGAGTAAATCTATTTTTAAATAAGGTTGATATTGTGTGATTAATAGGTTTTTAGAAACGATTGATAGCGCCAATATTCAGTGTTCAAAGTTTGAAAAAGATGGAGGGTGAAATCGCCGAATTTGGCTGGAAGTCAATGGTTAGGAACATTGAATCGAAATGGCATAAGGGTATAAATAGAGTGGATCTCTACTCCATGATGCTAAGATCCACACTCGACGTGATCTCACACTTAGTACTGGGGAAATGTCTCGATTCTTTGGAGGATGACCAGTTTGAAGTTAGTAAATTAACTGAAGATATTTGCAAATCGTGGGTGGTTAAAATGTTTATTCCATTCTTCAGGAGATTTAAGTCTCATTTCCATCCATTGATGGTTAATACTATTCGCAATAGTATTGAGGAGCGAAAGAGAGGTATTCGAAAGCAGGATATTCTCCAACAGATGTTTGATGCTGAGGATAAAGAAACTAAAAAGAGATTCAATGAGACTGAAATTGTTGAAGAAGGGTGTATTTTACTCTTTGCAGGCATTGATACAACCGGAATGGCAATGAACTGGCTCATGTACCATTTGTTGAAATATCGTCACTATTACGATACATTAGTTGATGAAATCGTTACAGCATTCCCAGACAAGGACAAGGAGATAAGTTATGAGGATTGCAAGCATCTTCCCTGGTTAACTGCGGTGATTTATGAAAATTTAAGATTTATGCCATCTGGTGCAGCTTTCCCAACTAGAACTTCTCCTGAAAATGGCATTACTTTGGGTGGTTATTATATTCCTCCAGGAGTAAGTCAGTTTTATAATTTTTTAATTCCATCTACTTACATCTTATTTTAGACTGCTATCGCTGGTCAACCCTATGCCTACCAACGAAGTGAAGCATTATGGGATCGCCCCGATGAGTTCATCCCTGAGCGGTGGATCGAAGCAAAAGCGAAAGGCCAAGAAAAGCTACTAATAAGTCGACTTTTACTATTCGGCGGGGGCGTACGTCATTGTGCTGGACGCGAACTCGCATTCCTTGAAATGTATGTGACCATTGCCAACCTGATCCGAAGATTCGAGTGGAGCATATCTCCAGACACTAAAATGACACCCCACGAGAATTTTATCGTGCATTCTAAGGAGAAAAAACTAATTGTGGATTTTTCTCCTAGGAATTATTGATCAAATTAACAATTTTATTTGTTTAATAAATTAAATAAGAACTTGATTATTCAAATTATAAAATACCTGATAAAACATTCTTCATGATATGTTAAAAATTTTTAAACACTTTTGAAACGGTAATCTCAATAACTATAGATTAATTGATTTAATTCTACTTAAATTTTGTTATATTAATGTATATATTCAGATATTAAATTATTTTAAAAAAAGAGGTCACAGTTGATATTATTGAATAAATATTTTAGTTCATAAGGCAAAAATTGATTCTATTCGGTGTATTTGTATAGAATTAGTTCATATTAATAAAAAAGTGAATAAGAATATATTAAGTTCCAGTGTGGTAACTATGAATCACAAAAATTTTTATTTAATGTTGAATCATTAATGAAAAATGAAAGTTAAAGATTAATTGATCATATTAAGCTTGGTTATAATTTTATTATTTTATATATAATTAATAAACTTGAATATAGACAAGAAATAATTCAAATTTATACCATCTAATTTTGATAACAATGAAATAATGATTAATTATTTAGAGACACAATATAAATACTATATAAAGTTGGCAAATATGTTGGTTTACTTAAGTTTTAATCCAATACAATGGTTGAAAATATAAAAAAAATCATTGTATATTTGAATTCAAAACAAAATATAACATTTTAATATTATTTCCAATTCCAACTATCAAATAATTAAATTATGAAATAAGTCATTTTCAAAATATTTGAAATAAAATACATATTTTTGAAGCTTGGTAGTTCTATTTCATCCGTAACCTTAGCCAATATTTAAACAAATAAAAAAGTATACAACATGAATTTTTATATTTAAGCTTTTAAACGATAATAATCAAATAGTACATTAATACCAATTTTTTAGTTAGTATATAATATCATTATTGATATTTAAAATGAGTTTATCAAAAGTAAACATTATTAATATTATTATTTTATTTTCAATTTTAAAAATTTTACATTTTTTGTATATAATTTATTTATATATTTCAAATTACAATTACTTTGAAAAAATCAATTCAAAGGTTAATAAGTATATTAGTATAGAAATTAAGAAATGGCAAATTTTTTAATTTCTAATCTTTCAAACATATTTTATATTTTGAAAGATTTTTTATATATAAAATATATAGGAAAATAAATATTTTCAACTATATATATATATATATATTCAATTTTAATTATTTTTTTATCAAAATATTTTGATTTTAAAATTTATACTTAAATTTAATCATGCTTAAATTAGATAGTGATTATCAAAAGGTTATCATTTTTATATCTTTAAAATTTAACCATAATCCTTTTAAAATCATCTAAAACTTGTAAACAATTTATAAAGATGGTGCTTTATCTAAAACTACCATATATTACTAGATTTGTCATATTAATGCTAGAAAAGATATTATTTAAAATTTGCTAAAATTTATAAGATTAATTTCTATTATTACTCTTTTATTTACAAATAAAGTAAAAAAATATATTAAGAAATATCTTTTGATCTTTATTAAAGAATTATTAAAATAATTTAATATTAATTATATAAGTATATTATATATACTTAAATTTAAACTTAATTTAATTAATTAATAAAAATATAAAATAGATATCTTATAATTTAACAAAAACTTAAAAAAAATTAGAATAATTATAATTAAATTAAATTTATTAAAGTATAATTAAAAACAAAGGTTTTTATAATAAATACTTATAATTAATAAATATTAAATTTTTTTATATAATTTTTTACTTAAAAATAAAACAAGATATTAAGTTAAGTTAAATTAATCTTCTTTATAAATTCTAATAAATAAATATTTTAAATATAAGTTAATATTAATTATTGTGATAGATTATAATAGTATATGGTTTTTTTATTTAATATCTTAAGGAAAATCATTTAATATTAAATTATATATTTTTTTAAATAAAATAATTTTTAAATAGTATTCTTAATATAAATTAAAAATACTTATTATTTTATATAATAATTATAAAATATATAAAGTTAAAGTTATAAAAGAATTTTTATATAAAAAAATTAAAGAGAGTTATTATATCTAGTATATTTACTTGATTATAACCAATATGATTATAATTATTTTAAATAATTAAAAAAACAACTAACAAGAAAAAAAATTCCTGCAAACAAATTAAATTAGTTTGTAAAATATCAAATTTCAGTTTTTAATAAAAAGGACTATTTTTTAAGTATTAGAAGCTTATCAAAAGTATAGAAAAGAATTATTAATAATAAAAAAGGCTATTAATTTTATATTATTTATTAATTTTTATAAATTATTTATTAATTTATTTGTTTAATTTTAATTTCAAAATTGTGCTATTATTTAATTCCTATACTAATATTACCTTGAATTTGAAATAATGGGAAATTTTTTAATTTCTGATTTTTCAAACATATTATTAGTTTGAAATAAATAAATATATACAAAGTTAATAGGAAATTATATATTTTTAATATATATATTAGTTTTTTTGATTAAAAAATTAACTTTTTAAAATTGGTTGTTTAATTTAATCATGCTTAAACCAAATAGTAATCATCAAAAGTTTTTTATTTTAGTATCAGTAAAACTTAACCATAAACCCTCTAAAATTATTTAAAATCTACAAGCAGCTTTTGGTAATAAAATATTATTTAAATCAACAATTTATTGCTGGGTAAATTACTTTAAGGCTAAGAGAGAAACTATTCAAAACCTGCTAAAATCTGGAAAACTAACTTCAACTGTTATTCTTTTAATTATAAATAGAGTGAAAAAATATATTGAAAAGCACTTTTTTATTTCAGCTAGAGAATTATCTAAGCACTTTAATATTAGTTTTACAAGTATTTTATATATTTTAAAGTTTAAACTAAAATTAATAAATAAAAATGTAAAATAGGTACTTTATAATTTAATTAAAACTTAAAAAAAAGCTAGAGTAGCTATTGTTAAACAAAACCTATTAAAATATTACTAGAAGCTTAAACTTTTACAGTGAATAATTACAATTGATGAATCTTAGATCCTTATATATAATCCTTTACCAAAACACAAATCAAGATGCTAGATTAAGCTAAATCAACCCCCTCTACAAATCCCTTTAAATAAACATTTTGTTAATAAGTGAATGTTAATTATTGTAATGGATTATAATAGTATATGCTATTCTTATTTAGTTCCTGAAGGAAAATTAATTAATAATAAACTATATATTGCTTTTTTAAATAAAAGTATTTTTAATTGGTGTTCTCAATATAATTTGAGAAGACCTATTATTTTGCATGATAATTGCAAAATATATAAATCTAAAGCTGTAAAAAACTTTCTAATTAAAAATAACTGGAAAAAACTACCACATCCAGTATATTCCCTTGATTATAACCTATGTGATTATAATTGCTTTAGGTAATTAAAAAACCAGCTTGCAAGAAAGAAAATTTCTGCAAGAAAATTTAATTTGTTTGTGAAACATCAAATTTCAATCCTTAATAAAAAGAACTGTTTTTTAGGTGTTAGAAGTTTGCCAAAAGTATAGCAAAAAGTTATTAATAATAAAAGAAACTATTAAATTTATATTATATATTTATTTTTATATATCATATATTCAAATGTTTATTTATTTTTAATCACAAAAAATTCCCATTATTAAAAATGCAGAGTAATATTATCAATAATTGGAAAATATCATTTATAATATGAATATTGGGTGAATATTCAATATTAACCAGTTATATATTATGCTTATATATAATTTGATATGTTTGGGTAATTGGAATGGATTGCTATATTAGATATGAAATCATCTAAATATATTGTTATAATTATATTACAATATTCATATTAAATTATAGAAATATAATTTGATCTTTAATTATGGATTCAGTTTTTTTCCAATAAGTAGAATGTTTTGTCAATATCTAGCTCTTCAGAAAAATTTTTTTCAAAATTAAAATTGGTAGAGTGAAATATCTATTCAATATTGTTCCAAAACTTATACCAATAATTACATAGAATAAAATCATCTTAATTTCATTTGGGAATTAAATTCAGTATATCATTTTATTATGATAACAAAGTTTGAAGAATAATATTCATTTTGGGAATTTTGTTTAGATCGCATAATAATGTTTGCATAAATTAAATTTTAAAATTTAATTAATATTGTTTTATTGATTCAAGTTTATTGTTTCAATTGAAAAAATAAATAAAATATTCCATTGAAAATAAGAAAATATTCCAAATTTATTGAATATTTTAAATGTATAGGTCAATAATTAATATAACTATGAAGATACTGGTTTATCTGTTCTTCTTGTCAATTCAGCTTTCATTGTGTATGATGCAGGTTTCGTCAAGAAAAAAGTAGCTGGTTTATCGCCGATATTGTCCTGTCCAGGGCTAAGTTTCATATTATATCTTTGAGCGAGTGCGACTGTAATTAAGAACATTTCAGTCCATGCTAGAGCTCTACCGGGACATCCTCGAGGACCTTGTGAAAAGACCATCATTTGAGATTTCAATTCTGTGGCATCATCACCAAGCCAACGTTTGTAGTCAAATTCGTCAGGATTCTTCCAGAGTTCAGGGTTGCGCTGGTATGCATAGGGTGAACAGAATACGATGGTCTAAAAATTGTATGTTAATATGCATAATTGGGATATAATATAATTACTTACATCTCCAGGGATTTCATAACCGCTCAAAGTGGTGCCACCAGCGGGTGCAGTTCTAGGAAGGTATTCTGCCGAAACAGGATATAATCTCATACTCTCTAGTGCAACAGCCTCTGTAATGGGTAAACTTGATTTACATGTATCGGCACATGGGGCAACATCCTTATTCGGGAAAACACTGTCAATTTCGGCTTGGACTTCTTTGTAGACTTCGGGATATTTGAGCATTAGCCAGAAAGTCCAGGAGAGGGTAATTGCAGTTGTGTCCATACCACCGACTAAGATGACTAGCACTTCCCGGATAACCTCAGTCCACGTCAACTTTTTACCAGTGTCGGGATCTTTAGCATTGAGAAATTGATTCAATACAGTCTTATCACCTTTAACTGGTGGTCTGATAGTCCAAAGGCCGTAAATCATCCAAACTACACTCATAATCACAATATCTGCAACGAAACCAATGAATGGAAGAACTGGACGAATAGAGAGGAAAAGGAACACTACTTTGAGTAAGAATACTAATGGAATCCATGTATTTTCAAGGAAATTGAATCCACTACCAAAGAATAACTCAAAGATGACATCCACAGTAGACCGGTGAAATACATCGAACAAATCAACTGTTTTTGTTTTGGCTAGAGTTCGCTCTATGTTGTCAATCAATGCAAGGGTACCGGTCTTGTAGACGACTTCTTCCATCATATCCAAATTAGTATTAGCAACAATTGGAGTGATTACACGTCTCTAATCAATTCATTAATATAAATTCTTAGTATTATATCAATTTAAAGTTACTCTTAAAGCATGAAAACTTCTCTTTCTATAAAAGCAATAAATTAAGTCACCAATCAAACGATGTAATATTACTATATTTACCTTGTACTAAAGATATTATCACCTCCATAAACATTATAAGTTTTATACTCGTCAGCTTTTGGAAACTGATAAGTTGAATATATTTTATCTACTGCTTTCTTGTCAATGCAAGAAACCATATGAGCACCTAAATTATGATCATTTGTCAATATTGGTTACATTGTTAATATTTATATTGGACTGACCAACTAAAACAATTTTCCCGTATTTCCTATGTAAACGATGAATATACATGGGTCTTGAACCGACCACAGTATGATAGTTAAGTTTGATACGACCCCAAAGTGGCCAACCCTCCCCAGGAATTTTGCTCAATGGACCATAAGTGTGTGGGACATAGATGAAGGAATAATACCAATACGCGAATGCTGATATTGCAACAGCTGAAATTGAAGACCATAATCTCCAATCGGTTAAAAGATCTTTCAAATTATTTGGAATAATATTGGATGCAATTTCCATGTTTTATAATATAGATTAAAAAAATAATAGTTCGAAGGAATATATATAATATACAAAGTAAAAAAATAAAAACTAGAAAAATAGGCAATATAAAATACAAAGTGTCTAACTATTGTACTGACTCGGGTTTAAATACCTTGAATATCAGACGATAATTCATTACAAACTGTGTATCAAAATATCCTCTGCATAAATTTTTTAGATTGTATCATGATAATTAGTCGAATTTTGAAATGTATATTTAATATCAAATTGAGTCAAATAATATTAATGATGAATTACTTTTATCTTTTTAAGAATATTTTGATACTAAAGTTTTGGATTTGACTGTTTTTATTATAGTTGATGCATATATAATATTAATATTTATAATTTTATTTTGCAGAATTTTATCATGACATATATAAATTCGTTCTATATAAATATAGAATATTAACCTTTTTGAGAATATATTTGATATATTCTTTGAATTATTTGATTATTTGGAGCAATACATTTGAGGTAATTCATTTTTATTTTGATAATTTCATAATTATTTTATATTTAAAATACCCACACGCTTTAATAAACTTTTCTGCAATCTTCTTGTAATATATTTATATATAAATTTCTATTATAACCTTATATTTTATCAATTTCGCCAATATTATAAAATGCAATTGTAATTTTTATGGTGGTAACAATGATTACTTATGGAATTGATGAAATATGGTATTAATGAGTTTCAAAATTGACCCAATTGGTAATAATATCATTTTTTATTTACCCTAAACCTATATTTTTTATACAATTATGTGTATTCAAAAAGTAACAGTTGTTTCAATTTAATGCTATAAACGACAGATTTAGTATGATACTACTAGCTGCTATTCGAAATATTCAAAATGTCCAAATTATTTTCAATAATTAACTAGTCTATATGTAGCTAAAATTCATTCAAATGAATGATTGAGCTATATTAGATATGATCACCTATTTTCAAAATTTAGGTGAATTTTGTTTATTCTCTTGTCAAACAGATATTGATTAAGGATTTAATTTAATCATATGATATTTGATTTATATTTATCATATGATGATAATATTCATATTCTAAACATTATTAAATAGGTCTGTATTTGAATACGATTTTTTATAACTTAAAGTATATATCAAAAGCCTGATAGTGATGTTTGTACAATATAAACTATAAACATAAATATTATATATTTCAATAAATATTCTATTATATAACTATACTAGCAACATTAATATACTTTAAATTTAATGTCAACATTCAAAATACACATTTTCCACAAATAATCAATGTATTCCACATGTTTTAATAAATGCATCATAAACTAAATGAATTTTACTAAAATTAGAAAAAATTTTCATTAAGTTTATTGTTATCGGCATTTAAATTGATTATATTCCGTGCATTGAAACGAGTTATGAAATGTGAAAATTCAATAAAGCAATACGGAATTTGATTAAATTATGTTTTGCTTTTGGTAAATAAGCTGAAAGTTGATTCATCTTACAAACAGCATTACATTTTGGTTGTGTTAATGGAATTAAACTTTTCAAAACAAAATTTAAATAATATCAATAAATTCATATATTAAATATTATAATGATATTTTGACAGATTTACTATAGGAATTACAAATTTTAATACTGAAATTTAGAATTGGATCCAGCCATTACCCTTATTAATTCAAATTTTTCTCCAAGTTTAATAAATTCTTAACAATTATACAATGTGAAATAAGTTAGTATAAGATTATATATTATTATGGATAATATTTAATGAGTAACATATAGTGGAATTTATAAAATTATAATATAAATATATGAAAATCTTCAAATGAATAGATTATATGACTCAAAATAAATACGATCAATTGAGATATTGTACATAAATGTTAATCATATATACTTCAAATGAATTTTTGATATAAAAATGCTATTAGACAGATTTAAAATGTTTCATTAATACAAATAATTGGTATGTTTTGAAAATTATTTAGGTGATAAATCAATTGAAAAACAAATTTCAGAATTTGTAAAAATCAAAAGTATTATTGATAATATTGAAAGTCTAAACTTTTGGAAGGTTAGAATTTTTATTAAATCTGTAACTTATTGAAATAAATAATGTTTATAAGAAAGTTTATCCAAAATGTGCATATTTCAGAAGCAAATATATATATTCTTTGAATTATAGATGATTTTAATTATTTTTTTTAAAAATTATAGATAAAAAATATAGAAAAATATCAATCAGGTTGAACTCTAATCTCATTATATCTTCATATTATATAATACTCTAACAAATTCACTATTTAATTCAACTATAACACAACTTATATGTTTCTCATAGTTATTCGAAAATTTATTATAATCACAATCAACAGAGTTTTAATCTCAAAATAAATTGTGATATTATAGAAAGTGTTTATTACCGAGAAACATTGACATAATCATATTGTATTACCTAACGTAATTAATTTCCAATCATTCTGATCTTTGAGCCTTTGACGAATTGGCTATAGGCTTTGTCAAGAAATATGTAAGTGGCCTTTCGCCCGAGTGTTTCTGGCCTGGAGATAGAGCCATGTCTTAATTTGAAGAAAAGAAATCGTCATTAAAAGATTTCACTACATGCAAGCACACTTCTTAGGCATCCACAAGGAAGAAAAAATTAGCAACTGAGATTAATTTGGAGTTATCTTCAAATAGTCAATGCTTGTTGAATTCACGTGGATTTTTCCAAAGTACTGGGTTTTGATGGTATGCATGTGTATAGCAGAAAACTATAATCTATATATGTTAATTAAGTCTTTATATTGATTTATTTATATCAACTGAAATCTCAAGACTACTAAGATTAGAACTGCCCAGTAAGTTTATTTCTTGGTAAATATTCTGCAGAGACAAAGAATAATATCATGCTTTCAAGGGCTATGGCCTCAAGAATTGGTAAACTAGATTTACCTATCGTCACATGGTATAACGTTCATGTTTAAAAACCCTTGATCAATCTCAACTTAAGTGAGTTTATAAGCTTCCAAATGCATAAGCATGAACCAAAAAGTCAATGAAATAGTAAATGCAGTTTTATCCTTTCCAGCAATCATGATAATCAAAATTTCTCTCACGATTTCTTTCCCGGTTAGAGTACTTTAGTTTCCGGATCTTTAGCAGCGGAAAATTGGGCAAGGATACTTTTTGGATCTAAAACAAGTAAAGAACCTATAGAAAGTGGATTGTGCATGCAATGACATTAATTATAGTATCACTAAAAGTTCCAAGGATAAGATATACGCGACAAGTTGCTAACAAAGTTGATCCTATTTTGAGAATCAATATTAGCGGCATTCAAGTGTGAACCAAAAAATCCAATTCAAACTCAAAATAAAGCTGGCAGTTGATATTCAGGGTAGATCTGTGCAAAGTATTAAAGAGGTCAATAATTGGAAATTTTTTTTGAACTTTTCACTCAATATAATCAATTGACACAATTGTTCCAAAATTATAAACTATTGGTTTTATGACATCTAAATTGCTATTAGCAACAATTAGAGTAATTGTTGTATTTCAAAATTAACTACCCTTTTAAGTTTGATAGTTGAATTAATATTTTTCTATTTTAAATTGTCTTTGTCAATCTATAATTAAAGGATATTCTTTGTACTTTTTGTTTGATATATCATTCACTGAATCAATTATTTATACACCAAATGTGATAAAAATAGAAAGAGTTTTTGAATACTTTGCTATGATATCTCAATAGTAAGTCAGTTTTAAAACATATAGTTCCAATGTGTCAAAAAGGAGGATTAATAAATAATTTATCAAATTATATTATAAATATTCTCTAACAATAATCTTTAATTATAAAACTTATTAAAAAACACGTAATAATAGTGCACCTCTATAATTTAATCTCAAATCCAATTAAAATAAAGAAATATATATTTTATTTGAGTAATAACTAAAGTTTCTTAATAAAACAATATAATAATAACTCTAATAAGAAATATTTTAATTATTTACCTAATATATAATATAATTCTTTACTATAAATGTTATTATATTTATATTTATTAAATTTAGGATATTATTATATTTTAAAAATTTAATCTCATATTTTCTTATTATTTCATTAAATTACCTAATTATTTAATTTATAATAATCTATTAATATTATTTATACTATTAAAATTTATATTGAATTAACTAAATAGAATTATTTTCCTATATTTCTTTATCAACTAAGAATATATAGAGATTTTATATATATTATAATATGGAAATTAAGTTTAATATATTTTTAAAAAAGTTAACCCTTATTAAGGATTTTATTTAATAAATTATTAGTATATAAGATATAAATAAATATTTAATATA
>JNEM01015041.1:0-11179 GCA_000697335.1 Conidiobolus incongruus B7586 | reverse complement strand
TTATATATATTTAAAAATATTTTTTAATTTTATTAATTAAATTTTAATAAGTTCAAGTTTTAATAAATAAGTATATATTATTTAATATATTTTATATAGCTAAAAAATATGTATTTTAAAATTCAAATTTAAAAAAAAAACAAAATAATTTTAACTAAATATAATTAAAATATTAAATATATTACTTTGTAATTTAAATAATGGGAATTTTTTGTGATTGAAAAAAAATAAATATTTTAATATATAATAAGTAAGAATAAATATATATTATAAAATTAATATTTTCTTTTATTTCTAATAACTTTTTGTTATATTTTTAGTAAAGATCTAATACTTAAAAAATAGTTCTTTTTATTAAAAACTGAAATTTGATATTTCACAAATCAATTAAATTTTTTTATAGAAATTTTCTTTCTTAGAAGCTAGTTTTTTAATTACCTAAAACAATTATAATTATATAGGTTATAATCTAAAGAATACACTTGATATGGTAGTTTTTTCCATTTATTTTTAATTAGAAAGTATTTTACAATTTTAGATTTATATATTTTACAATTATCATGTAAAATAATAGGTCTTCTTAAATTATATTGAGAATAATAATTAGAAATAGTTTTATTTAAAAAAGTTATATAAAGTTTAATATTAATTGATTTTCTTTTAAGAACTAAATAAAAATAGGATATGCTATTATAATCTATTATAATAATTAACATTTGCTTATTAATAAAGTGTTTTTTTAAGGGAATTTGTAAAAGGGGTTGATTTAGCTTAATCTAACACTTTGATTTATATTTTGATAAAGGATTATACAAAAGAATTTAAGATTTATTAATTGTAATAATTTATTATTAAAGCTTTGGTTTTTAGTTATATTTTAGTAAGTTTTGTTTAATAATAGCTACTCTAGTTTTTTTTAAGTTTTAGTTAAATTATAAGATACCCATTTTATATTTTTATTAATTAATTTTAATTTAAGCTTTAATATATTTAAAATACTTATATAGCTAGTATTAAAATATCTTGATAATTCTTTAGCTGAAATAAAAAGGTGTTTTTCAATATAATTTTTTATTTTATTAATAATTAGAAAAATAACAGTTGAAATTAGTTTTCTAGATTTTAGCAAGTTTTTAGGTAGTTTCTCTTTTAACTTTAAAGTAATTTACCTAGCAATAAATTATTAATTTAGATAATACTTTATTATTAAAAGTTGCTTGTAAATTTAAAATAATTTTAAAGGGTTTGTGGTTAAGTTTTATTGATATTAAAATAAAAAACTTTTTATGGTTACTATTTGGTTTAAATATAATTAAATTAAATAACCAATTTTAAAAAATTATTTTTTTAATCAAAAAAATTATTATATATATAATTCAAGGGTATTCATTTTCCTATTTGTTTTATATATATTTTTTTTATTTAAAACTAATAATATGTTTGAAAAATCAGATATTAAAAAATTTCCCATTTTTTTGATTCTATGGTAATAATTGATAAATATTTATAATTTTGAATAATAATTCTAAAATATATAAAACTAAAGTAATATAAATATATTAATTAAAAATAATCAAATAAAGTTAGTATATCTAATATATTTATTAAATTATAACCCATATGATTGTAATGATATTAAATGATTAAAAAAATTAGTTTATAAGAAATAAATTATAAAAATTAATTACCATATTTATGAAATATCAAATTAAGTCTTAAATAAAATGAATTATTTATTAAATTTTCAAAGTGTATCAAAAATATAGCAAAATGTTATTTATTTTAAAATATTAATTTATACTATATATTATTTTAATATATTATATTTAAATTATTTTAATTAGGGTTATTTTTAAAAATTATTACGATTACTTATTATTGATAGTAATAAATATTTTAGTTATTTATTAAAAGGATAGAAAAATAAATTATTTTTAACTATTGATTTAATATATATTATATAAGTTTATGTTAAAATCAATCAATAATAGGAAATTGGGATATTAAATCCAAAATGAAAAAGTTAAAGAGTATCAATGAAAAATTATTAAATATAACTCTTTATTTATAAACAGCTATTCAATTATATTTATATCAAGTGCCACGTTAGGTTAGGATATTATAAATTTTATTTTATCTTGAATATTTATTTTGCAATCCCAACTTGATTATCAATCATAAATAACAATCTATTCATATAATCCATAATATGTACAGCTGATATCAATGTTGAAAATGTTATCTATTTTTAACTAGAGATTACAGAATTATTTATGATTATACATTCAAAAATGATGATGAACTATTTTAATATACTGATATTTCATTAATATTTTTTTACTATTATTGCAACGTTTAAATAGAATATTTGATAATAATTGTGTAATTAATAACAGTATACAGTGTAATAATATCAACTAACTAATTAATTAATTGGTTATTTGACCAACACAAGTGTAAATAAGCTAGTAATAGCTAATGTTGAATCAAAATCAATTATTACATTGCCAATCAGAGCAAAGTACATTAATCATGAAAATTCTTTAGAAAATCTTCAATTCTTAATGTTTTCTATTACCTTTATGATTGGGTATTAAATATGACCATAAATGATCCTCTGTAATCTAGACAATGTTTGGATAAATAAAAGATGAAAAGTAGTTTTATATGTAAAATAATTTTTTAAATAGCTCTTTTAATGATTTAAATCGATCGCCTCAATTAGATTGAAATTGATTTGGACAGTGTGCCCAATATAGAATTAACCAAATCAAATACTGGCCAAAGTGAACTACTAACTTGGTTCATTCAAATAACAATGCTACAATGCTTGTTTTTATCATTATCTTATTGTCCATATATTTTTTACTTCATTTTGTAAACTTTGATTGATTGTTCCATGCATAATACTTATACATTTTTTGTCTTTAGAACAGCTATTAAAATATATCACTCTATTTTTCTAGCGATTTGTATTTTAAACTAAAGTACAGATTTTGATTTTGATTGAGATTAATTTTGCATGTAAATATAATATAATTCAGTCATTAAAAATCTATTTGCATTGAAATGGATTAAATCGGATGGTAAACTTGGTCTATATATTTAGAATTAGTGCCACATTTGACAAATTCCAAAATTATTCGAGTGGTTACTTTTTCAGCTTTAATATTCACCCTTTGAGATATGGTTGACAATCATATTAACTGTGAAATAATACTCAGTGATAATCACATCAATTATATTCCATTTTTGCTATTTAATATTAAAATCTGAAGTAAATGTAAGTATTATAATAAAGTTGCAAAGTTCAAAAATATACATGTATTCAATTCATGAATGATTATGTGGATTATCCAATAGAATTGATCGATTACAAAATTGATTTGTGGAATATTAGGGAAAACCTTTGAGTTCATTGTAAATTGATTTTAATAAGTAATCTAAGTGAAATTCAATAAATAGATTAATGTGTTTTAAGAGTTGATATCATAATAATATATCATTTGCAAATTTCAAATTTGAATTAAACCAAATATTTTTTAAAAAATTTTAAATCCAGTTAAATTATTCAATTATATATCAATTCAAAATATTACAACTTGTTAGAATTTTTAATATATTGATTCGCATATAATAAAATCCTTATATTATTTCACGATAAGATATGATTCATCAAATTATAATATTATTATATAACTTTTGATAAAACTTGAAAACTCTCATAAATTGACCATTAAATAATCTAAAGTTATCTCAAATATTATAACTTCAAAAGCCGTTCAATCATTTCACTATTTAGATTATTTAAATTTTTTACATAGTCAAAAATTATTTTCAAAAATTAAAGTATAGGAGATTAAAATATATTTTGATATACAGTATTATTGAATTAATATTGGAAAATTTCAATGTAACTAAATAATAGCCTAATAGATATTTATTAAAAAGATATTTTAAATATTATAATGAAATAATTTTGATAATACTCGATCAAATGGATTATGTTAAAGTTTCAAAATGCATTGAATTGAAGAAGAAAATCAAATATATAATATTTTGAGAGTATAATCATTAATTCCAATATATTCCCAGTCTTCGATAATTGGATTCATACAACATAAATTAAATCTAACAATCAAATGATAACTCTTACTATTTTATTTAATTAATTCGTATAAATAGCTGATAAACTATTTTATATTTATTTGTATATTCAACTTATTGGAAGTTAATTAACTTATGATGGAGAATAATCCTGTCAATTACTCAAGAAACTCCGATTACCGCAGGATTCGAGAAGTCACATTGGAGATATCACACCCCATGAACTAGTTGATCCTATTACTTTCTGCCCATAAGTCATTCATGTCCACAAAAATCAACAATGGAACCTAATATAAGATTATCACAAGCAAACTAATAAACACATCTTCTATCTTCATTTTCAAAAGTATACCGTCTCTAAGTTTTTCTCGTAACCCTCACAAAAGTGTTGAGTCGTGACGAGCGTGAGATATTTACTTTATTCAAAGAACCCGATTCGTAACAAGTCATTTTCACCTACTTTGGTGAACCCCAATAATCTCCCTTAATTACGTGGTAATTTATCGTTTACCACTGGCGATTCCCCGTTTAAGCTCGTAAAACCCATTGTTGTCAGTGTTAACACCCGACACTTATTTCTTAATTTTTTGTATTACTGCTTTTCATTATTATAATATTTAATCATTTAATATCATTATAATTTTCAAGAGGTAAATTAAATTATTTTAAATCATTTTTTTCTATTAATTTGTTATTTTCTTAATTATTAAAATTATTAAAATTATATTATTAAAACTTTTAATAAATAACTGAATTTTTGTTTTATTTGAATATATCATATTATTCAATATTTTTAAAAAAAAATTTTTTTTCTAATTATATTAATGAAATTCCTAATTATTACCAAAGAATTAAAGAAATTGGAAATTTTTTAATTTTTGATCTTTCAAACAAATTATTAGTTTCAAATAAAAAATATATATAAAACAAATAGGAAAATAAATAATTTTGAATTATATATATATATAATAATTATTAGATTAAAAAAATAATTTTTTCAAATTAGTTATTTAATTTCATTATATTTAAACCAAATAGTAACCATCAATAGTCTTTTATTTTAAAATTAGTAAAACTTAACCATAAATACTTTAAAATCATTTAAAATTTATAAGCAACTTTTAGTAATAAAGTATTATCTAAATCAACAATTTATTGTTAAATAAGTTACTTTAAGGTTAAGAAAGAAATTATCTAAAATCTATTAAAATTTAAAAAACTAATTTCAACTTTCATTTTTCTAATTATTAATAAAATAAAAAAACATATTAAAAAATATCTTTTTATCTTAATTAAAGAGTGATTAAGATACTTAAATATTAGTTACATAAGTATTATATATATATATTAAAATTTAAATTATAATTAATTAATAAAAATATAAATAAATACCTTATAATTTAACTAAAACTTAAAAAAAAGTTAGAGTAGCTATTGCTAAACAAAACTTACTAAAATATAACTAAAAACCAAAACCTTTACATTAAACTATTATAATTGATGAATTTTAAATTCCTTTGTATAATCTTTTACTAAATCATAAATCAAAGTGTTAGATTAAGCTAAATTAACCCCTTTTATAAATTTATTTAAATAAATAATTTGTTAATAAACAAATGATAATAGTTATAATAAATTACAATAGTATATGCTATTCTTATTTAATTTTTAAAAGAAATTAAATTAATATTAAACTTTATATTTCTTTTTTAAATAAAATTATTTCTAATTAGTATTCTCAATATAATTTATAAAAACCTATTATTATATATAATAATTATAAAATATATATAAATCTAAAGTTGTAAAAAACTTTCTAATTAAAAATAACTGGAAAAAACTACCATATATAGTATATTCTTTAGATTATAACCAAAATGATTATAATTTTTTTAGGCAATTAAAAAACTAACTTATAAAAAAAAGATTTTTATAAAAAAATTTAATTAATTTATAAAAAATTAACTTTCAGTTTTTAATAAAAAAACTATTTTTTAGATATTAGATCTTTGCTAAAAGTAAGATAAAAAGTTATTAAAAATAAAAGAAATTATTAATTTTATATTATATATCTATTTTTAAATTTTATATATTAAAATATTTATTTTTTTAATTGCAAAAAAATTCCCATTATTTAAACTATATAATAATTTTATAAAATTACCTTAGAAGGATATTGAAATATTTTTTTATAAAAATAAAATTTTATTTGTGTTTTATAATAAATGAAGGTAAATTTCAATATTAAATTCCTATAAGTATATATTTAAAAATCCTTAATAAATTCTGAATTTAACCTGATATATTGATTCAAAAATAATATTAATAAATTTTAAATATATATATATATTTAATTTGAATTTATATTCAATAATATATATTTTTATAATTATAATAATCTTAAAATAGTTTTTAAATTGCAATTCATTGTTTTATTATCTATATATATTATTTATCAAATATAATAATATAATTATTTAATATATTAATAATTCATATAATAAATAAACTTATTATATAATATTATATATAGATAATTGAATATAATTTATAATTTAAAATCAATTGATTTTTTTTCAATTAATTATAACTTTTTTACTTGATAAAAAAACGGTAATTTTATTATATATTTATAACTATAATATATTTAAGGTAAGATCTGTCTCTTATACACATCTTTAATTATATAATTTTTAAAATTAAAGAAATATCAAAATAAACCAATTGATTTAATATTTTAAAAAATTATATTTTAACTATAAGATTTAATATTTAAGTTTGTATTTTCAAAATTAAATATAATTATAAAATAGGATATTTATTATAAAATATATAGATGCATAATTTATTTTAATTAGACTATAATGAATAATTTTTTATTTTTATTTATTTAATTATATAATTTTTAAAATTAATATTAACCAAAATATATTACATAACTTAATAAAATTCTAAATAAATAGTTAAATATTAATTTAAAGCCTAAATTTATTTTGATTATATCATATTGATTTACATAGTTTTACTTCATAAGATAATAAACTCTATTTTTCTAATATTCAAATATATTTATTATCAATTTATTAGCTTTATCAAAAAAAATATATTTATTATGAATTCGCCTGATAATATTAATATTCAGGCTAAATATATATTAAAATATATTTCAATATTAATTTTATTAATCGATTAGTGAAAGCATTGTTGATGATATTAACTAAATTTCGATATAAAATAGTTGAATGATATAAAGCTATATTTTATATGATAAAGTATTAATAGATAAATTCATTCCAAATTCCTACGAGTTTATATATCACAAAATATTAAATTAGTCTCAATTCATAGTAACATATCAAAAGCTATTATAAATTTTTCCAAATTTTAACCCATATATATTCATTTCAAAAATTTAGTCAACTTTATAAATCAGTTTAGATCAAAAAATACTTATAGTTCAGATTAACTAACCTTTTTAAGCACACATAATTATTAGTAATGATTTATAATAATCATAATAAATTAAATAAATGATCCCTCAACTATAAAAAATAATTTGATGTTTACAACTAGTGAAATTGGCTGAGTATTCAGATGTTACAATAGTTGACCATAATTTAACGATTTGATGGAGTAATAAAAAGTAATTTTATTCTAAATTAAATTTTTTCATATAGTATATAATTCAATATTTGATTTGTAAAATGACCAGAATTAGATAAGATATGCGAGACTATTTGTAAGATAATTACTAGTGATTAATCCAAAGTGTCCCTCAAAATCATCAGCATGATATAATACTACATTTTATGATCTAACTTGGATAAGGAGAAATACAGCAAATACAATCTTACTAAACCATCCCTTAATGAAAGATCAAAACAAATGCTTAGCCCAATTCACTAGAGCTTGATGGATCCAATATCGTTTTTTGATATTTCCTATTTTGTATCACCTGAATCAAAAGCCATCTTAATCCGACCGATAATTCTTTTTCCCTCCAGGTTAGTCACTTTTAGTCTATTAGGTTTTAAGGTGTTTTCCCCGATTAATCCCTAATGTATAATAGTCTTAAATCTGGAGATTAGTCAATTTGACAGTATTAAAAAATTTTTTTTAAAAAATTAATTAATGAGCATTTTTATTAGTTATTTTTTAATATTTCAAAAAAAAATTAGAGGAAAAATTACTTTTGAACTTATTGTATAATTAATTAAAAGTGATTGATTAAATAAAAAAATATATATTATATTAATAATAAATAATAAATAGTAAATATTTCATCATCATCATCATAATAATACAATTAAACCTTATAAAATTATAAGTCTTGGGATAAAATTAACCAATGATGTATTTATTAATGAGATGAATCATAAATATTTAAACCAAGATTGAATTGATCATCCCTTCTCAACGACACTTATGATTTCAATTGATGAAAATATAATAAATATGCAAATGATCACATCGACAAATTAGCACTTGTAAATTGATCTGGTTTTCCCCCTTTTGATATTATCCTCAATAATTGAAAATATATTCATAATTACCAAATATTACCAAATCCTGAGCTAAAAGCTATATCACTCTCAAATATTTTGAATTTAATTTTATTATCAATTTCAAATCAATAGATATTCAATTATCATTAAAAATTGTATGCTATATTATCACTTTAATCTATTTGGTGATTTATTTAGTTAAATAGTTTTTAAACAAGAATTATCTTAATATATTTTTAAATACTATCAATATACTTATAGCTTTTTAATCGATCAAATAACATTGATATTGTAGTATGTTCAGAAAATTAAACCATTTTAATCTCTCTTAAAACTGTATAATTTAATCAATTTAAATTAATTTTGATAACCAATATATTTATCAATTGATACTAAATAAAAATAAATAATATAAAAATTGAAATAAAATCAAAATTTGATATAATAATTATTTTTCGTTATTAAAATATTACTTCCTTTTAGTAGATAAAGATTCAAAATTAAATTCTACCGATTTTAACAACTATTCAAATATAAAAATATATAATTATCAATCAATGTAAAATCTATTAGTCAAACTCTGTGACATCATATATTATTTTAATAATATATCATTTAATAAATTATAGTAAATTTAATTTCAAAATAAAAAAATAAAATTTAATCGTATTTAAAATACTATTTTTATTTAGGTTAATTTTAACATATTTGTAATCTTTTTTAGCTATATTCATCTATCAATTTGACAATAAAGCTATAGAAAAATTGATTAAATGATTATTTTATAGAAATTAACCAATAAAACTAGGAAAAAATAACTTCAACTCCCTCTTTAAACCACAAACCAAGTGAAATCTATCTAAACAATCCCAATTAAAACCACCGATATTTGATAAATATTTAATGATAAACGTTATTGATAAAAGATTAGAGCTATGATTTAACCCCAAGTGTCAATTTGCAACAATATGGTCAAACTCCCTCTAATCCTAAAATGGAACAAATTTTGATTACCTTCTGGAAAATTAAAATTGATAGGATAGATTATATTTTGCCAAGTAATGCCTTGTTTTAAAATTATTAATTTGCGAATTTTTTAGAAAAAAACATTATAATAAATTGTTTGTATTTTTTTAAACTTTTATAAAGTATATAATATAATTAAATATTTCTTAAAAGTTAAGTATTAAAAATTTATAAATTTTTTTAGTGAAGTATTAATTATTTATATAATTCTATAACAAATATATTCAAAATATATTTTATTCCTAGGATATATATCAAACTCTAATTTCTTATTAAACCTTCTGAACATCACAAGTACTGATTTAACTTAAATTATAAAATTGAAATAAACAACCAAAAACCTTCAAAGTAACACTTTAAATCAAACAATCATTGATCAAGATATCTAATCCGACCGAGAAAAATTAAACAACAATTATTGTATACTAAACCGGTCTCTATATTTATCCATGTACTGATAAGTAACTTGGTGGTATTATGATAGAAGTTTTGATCATTATTTTGAAGATTTAACTTTTTGATCACGATCCTTTAACATCCAATAAATTCTCAAAAATTTAAACTATCAATATTTATTAATTATAACCAGCTTGTTATCATATATGTATTAAACAAGTAAATTATTAAATAGTTTCAAAATTGAATTTAATTATATCACCACAAAATATATTTTTTTATATTGTTTACATTTATACTTAGGGGTTATTCATTTACTATATTAGGAATACAAAAAATGGATAAATTATGAATTGAAATCACATAAATACATTAAGAAAATAAATTAAAATTTTAAAGATTTATTCATTTAAATCTCTTATTTCTTTGAGGCAAAATTAAATATATATATATATATATGACCGTTTAAAATGAGTAATTTTTAATTTTTAACTTACGTTCTATTAATAATGAGCAAGTGAATATATAAGTCATAAGTACTCGGAATCCAAAAAACAACCAAGCCTGGAAAAACCATATTTCAAATAAACTACCTTGTAATCGACTATAACTTGTATAAACAAGCTTTTAATCATATTTACAATTTGAAATGATATGTCAAATTATGTATTTCAATTAAATGAAAAGACTATTGAAGATATTCTTTCCTATTAATACTATTAGAATTTACCTAGTAGTTTAATTAATATTTCTAGAAATCAATATAATAAAAATTAATTTCAGTTTATTTTAATATTTTATAAGAACTAATAGTTTGAATATCAACATAATATATATGTGTCTGAAACTTCTTACAATCTATTAACAAATTATATGTGATCCCTATTTAATAATAATATTATATTCATTATTAAAAATATTAATTAACTAAGTAAAATGATAAAATATAAATTTATTTGGAATAAATATAAAATCAATATTATCTATTTTAATATTGTAATTTTTAAATTATTAATCTTAATAGAGAATAATAATAAAATTGATTTGATTAAACTTTGAAATATTATTGTAAAATATTTAAAATATTAATAAAAATTTATAGATTTTTTTATTTATTAATATAAAATATAAATATCCAAATATTG